>NWSH02000560.1:11168504-11187866 GCA_002382865.2 Heliothis virescens
ACTCTGACTTGTATTCAGAGCTAAAGCCACAGTACGTTGCCGGGAACCAGCTTCTATCATTCCCACGGCTCTGAGCATTTCTTCCCTGCTTAAATGACGTCGCCGCTCCATAATAACGTTGGTTTTAATCAGTAGTAGGGAAACAGTAGCACTAATAATGTCTTCAATGCGTTGTATGTTTTTATAGGGAAAATATTGACAGCTGATTTTCATCTTTTACTCGAATTTGATTCACAGTTCCTGATTCAAATTATGAAATGCACCAAAAAGGATCCATATGAATTTATAAAATCATAAATTTATTACAAAGCCACATCTCAATCTCAAGAAATCCGCATAAAAATGCTTGATCCCTAGACACTTTTGATGTGTGTATTTAATCAATTTTAAAGTAAGCAAGACTTATGGAATTCTTAACCTGAAATAGTTAAGTGAATGAAAAATCTCAAGTAAGAATTCCAAGTATTAAATTAATTAGAATTAGAATTAATTAGATTAGATCTCCATCCACGCTATTTAATTCGTGTTATTTTAAATCATTGAATTCTACACACTTAAAATCCAATCCAAATAAAATTTAATTATAGAAATTAAGTTACAATTTTGTTGGGACACGTTAAAATAATTAAACGCAGACATGTTGTACCGGTGCTAACCACAAGGGACGTAGGGTAACAAGCCGAATAGGACTCGTTTGTTCACGCAACGCTTATGTTAATGCAAAATGGATATTTCATTAATCTACTAAGCATCTTTTTTACATAAATAACCAGGTTGAAATAAAAAAGGCCTTTTTAGGCTCGGAGGAGGGAGTGTCAGACCCCTACTGACTAAAACCCAGCTTTGTTCCTTCAGAACCCCTTTGTGTATCAAAACATCGGTAACCCTTTCGAAAAATCCCCCAGTCCAACGCAGATTAGCCTCATATTTCTTTTACCTGAAGTTGCAATAACGTTAGTGAAACCATTCATTAAAAAAAATATCGTAATACTAGCAACAAAACCGTACCTTATAGTCCGCCATTTCGGTGACGTCAGCCGTCACTTGACAGCGCACTCCGTTCAGAAATCGAGTTACGATGTCCAATATTGATACAATTGTGCCAACAAAACGAACTCGACATAACTACAGGATGGACGGTAATTCAATTTATACTGAATACTCCTTGTAGCGGTGAAAGGAGATTTTGTTTTTTTTTTTTACCCTGTTGCATAGTGGAGCAACAGTTTTTGATAGTTCTTAAAATAAAGAACCAAAGTATCAAAACAGAAAGCAGTTTAAAAAAACTTTTTAAACGCCTAAAACCATGTAGAATATTTCTAAGTTTTACCCGAGTGACAGCCACGTGACAAATTAAAATATCAATATACAGGGAATCTTCAAAGAACCCAAAACAAAGGTGACAAACAATACATATCACAAACCATCAAATTACTTCCACAATAAGTAGCGACATTACTCAAAACATTCGCTACACAATATTTCATCAAGAAATGAAGAACGAGGGCATTATTCGAAATATCATTCTACCCACAAAATCACGCTAAGATTTCATTTTTATCCACAACACGGCTGCCTCGAACAATTCTTTTAGAATAATCTCCGTTTGGAGGGCGCGTCAAAATGTATAAGATATTGCTTGAGACGCGGGAACCCGGAAAAGATCTGTAGCTCCCATCATCTGGATTGTTCCTAGTGCATTGTGTTTGTGGATTTAAATTCTTTATCTGTAGTAACAGTTGTATGAAGTGTAGATATCAGGTGTTGTGACGTGAGGCACTGACTGCTGAAATCAATATTCTGTCTATCTCTGGATTTGCTTACTAGTGATAGAGTTTTGACATTAGCCCCATACAATTAATGTCAAATTTCTATCTCTGGTAAGTACTCCAGAGTAAGATTGTTGGGAACGGACGTTAATCAACAATCGCATGGAAATGTTTTGATATTTTGTAGTGGGTGCTTCCTGGAACGGCTGCCCTAGTTAATAGAGTACAGGAAATGTTTTGAGTGGACGGATTTTGTAATAGTTTCAGTAAAGTGATAATTGAATACTAGAATGCCATTGGTTATTGTCGAAATCAGTCAACAATATTATCATTATTAAAAATAATGCGATTCTTAGTATGTAAAAATGACGCCAATACGAAAACACATAAACCATAGTGCATCCAAATATTCTGTTGAGAGTAGGGCACTGTCAGGCTGGGCATCACATTGGGCTCCATCGGATAGGATTGGTGCTAAACAAATTAAAAGCTTAACGTGGACTGGCTTTCCTCGCGTCCTAGTAGGTATAGACAACAGCAGGTCACGGTACCCGAATCAGTAAAAATTTACCAGTCAAACATTAACCTACCTCCATTGTGATAATGTGGAAAATCTATTACAGTTTGACAGATTGTGATAACTTGATGTGCTGTCGTCTATACATTATCCAACTACTACGTTTTAAAAGCATTATCAGGAGTAGAAATTTAATATTGAATAACTAGATTAGCCTATGTATGTCCTGAAGCATATACATTAGCGTACATACTTAAATATTTACGCTAAGTTTGTCAAACAAACCACAAATAACTCATACAAAATTGAAACAATCAAATCACCATAACATCATTTTAAATGCGTTGGTTGACAAAACGGCTCATAACAACAATACTTAAATTTGTAATCAACAGTTTCATTGTAAAATAACAATATGCGTACTTAATTATTGGGCAAACTGCAACAGATTAGCATTTCATGTGCTCTAATTTTGCATATTCAGTACACGTAGACGTCCGAGGCATCATGACACCGAATTATGTTGGTATTAGATTAGTAATTGCCGCGTAAACGCAAAACCTCATCTGTATGCACAGCTGACGGCACAAAATGTAGGATTTTGCAGTAACTACTGCATTTTATATTCTGGTGTGTTTCGCTGCACTTAATGCAATTTTAGTTTGATACGGATGTTCGTTTTAATTAGGGGTGATTAGTTTGCTGCCTTTTTGTAGGTTACTGGCTGGGTAATGAAAACGAGTGTTTAAATATGGTTGCTTTAATTATGAAAGGGATATATACATTTTGGTCCTTATCAGCAATCTTTGAGCTCTTATCTTCGGCAACTCTAGCTGTCAACAGTTGCAGCATGTTCATGAAGTGATTACCTCCAAGCTGGCCGAGCCTTCTTTTCCCCCTTTCTTCTTCTTCTAAGTGTCGCGATAAGCAAACAACACTAAATTATGGACATGTATTTACTCATTTTTGCATCACTTTTTCTCAAAGCTATTGTGTTGAAAATACTCTCCTTCAAAATAAATCTTTCGATTTTAAACACGAAACATGCCTCGAATCAAACCAACTGCATGAACTTAAAAAACAACCCTTTTCATTCAGCCAAAATGAACAAATTAGATTCACAAACATTATTGAGCTGTACAAACACAGGTTTTCCGAATCCTTTGAAGTACAATTTATCAGGTCACAATCTACCCCCCATTTCAGATTTATTAACTCGACGGTAGCATAACAAATTATAGGGTGAACTAACAAATAACGGTCTACTGCGTCTCCATTTGTTACTCAATTTATGTTCAAGCGTTCATTCCGCGCTACAATTAACTTCTTTGAACGCAATTAATTTTAATCAGAAACACTTGGGGGAATAAAGAAGAAAAAAACAAACTAACTGAAATGGGTGCGCCAAATGCCAATTTCTGGTCGAAATAATGTACAGGAAATTAGTTTTGTAAAATATGCATATTTTTTTATGCAAAAATCCTTATTGTTTCTCACTGCCGTAGCCTTGAATGTACAACCTAATATAAATACATGGATGCCATTACACAGAATCTAATATTGATCAAGGTCTAACGATAAGAACAGCGCCCCGTTAATAGCAATTTATGTAAGGAAGTCTTTGTTTATTGTTTGGCTATTGCTTTTTGGAGGTTCTGTTATTATAATGCTTGTCTTTGGCTAGTCTCACGTTGGGCGCCAATAATTTTCATTAAAAATATTACTCCTATAAAACAAGAATATCTAAAATGGGTCTGCAGGAGTCGTTTCATGCATATTTCCTTGTATTTATTACATCACGAACAATGCAATGAAACATTGTAAAGGTCCCACGTTGGGCGCCAACGCCACCTACGGCTCTAAATCACTTCCGTTGTCCTGCAATAATGGCCGCCGCACTTCCTGTCTGACCCGCTGTCTGGTCTGGAATTATATGTCTATTAATTGAGTTTCAACTACCATCGACTATATTATTATAACATTAATAACGGGGAAGTGTCTATGGGCAATTATGATATGTTCAGGAGGTAATATGTTCCATTCCGCTAAATATATGGATACTATCAATGAATCGTGAGCTGCGTCAATACTCGTAAAATCAATACAAAATAAGACCAGTTTTTTCGAGTTCAAAGCTTTCCTGTAAAAGCTTTTTTAGTTACGTATCCGTTTGTGCATACAGGAATCTAAAAAAATATCAAAATGTTTTTTTCCATGAAGCTAGTTCAACATTTTGTGGGATTGTTTCAAAAAATAAAGCGAAAAAAATTTACACAAAGCCGACACGGTGAGCTTTTGAAGTTAGTTTCACTTGTTAATAACTTCACATCGAAAGCACACTTATTATATGAAATCAAAGGATAACCTTTTCTGACAAGAAATATTTTTAGTGCAAAAATCTGCCTATTGTTCTATTCATTACAAAAACGACTACAACTACGTTCTAAAAATGTACATTTACTCACATATTTCCATCTAAACGGATTCAAAGAACAAATTGATATCTCGTAATCCTACCTTATTAGAGAGAGGAATATCATATTATAATTAATTTCGGGTAGTTGGAACGCTTACTAATGAGTTTCGAACGTCACTGCCGGTAAACTGTGCTTGTGTAAGCTTCCCATTTGTAATAACTACGTGAATGGTAGATTTATTAATATCTCTGTCATGTTTTGAGATCTATTTCTGTGGTATATTTTGACTGATATTATTTTGGTTAGAAATTGAATGAAATCTTCTGTATGATTAGTGTGACAAAGACCATCATCTTCATCAGGAAGATGAATTTATCTCAATTTATTTGGGGTCAGCGCAGCATGCTCTCTTCTTCCATACTCTTCTATCTGTCTAACATTCCTCCCAGCCATTGGTGTGACAAAGAAATACGCACTGAAAACAAATGTAGATTCCTGTGATACCTTCCAACAGTTTCTAGAAGATATATCTTAAAATTAAAGCCTGCTACTTTACTGATTTCTACAGGATTGTTTCATCATGAACCTTAAACAACTGGTGCAATATGATAGATTCTTCTTCTATCGAACTTTTCGAATGAAAACTTGCGTTATTATTAATGGTGCATTCATGAAGGTGGGCCGTCAGCTTTTGTCCTCCACTCTGTCTATGGTGTTTTACGAATGTCTAATTACGTCTAGTGGCAGAACACATCTAAACAACCCAACGATAGAGTTTTGTATCTTAATTTTCTCTCGCAATATTTCCGAGTTTTCAACCAAAGGATATTAAACTTGGTACACGAAGTATTCATAATATCTAGTGCAGTTTTGAGTTAGTTTGCCGAGCTCGTTGATGCATACGTTTGTTGTTGAGTAAAAGTTTGCAGAAATATATCCCAACAATGCGTAACGATGCTGTTATGACTTCAAAAGTGCAGCTTAGATCATATTTTTATGGATCTCGTGTTGTCTGATGTTGCTTTGTGAGAATTTTAGAGGAAAATAATTTATGTGTTTCTTTGTTGTTGAAGTTTTTTGACTATGAAAAAGTATAAGATTATTTATTGCCCATGATTATATTCTTCTTTTTAATTCACTTTTTTCACAATAGAGGTATATAATAGTAAAATAAATTGTTGGCAAGAAAATATGGCCTAAATCTACAGATCTTGTAAAAAACTTAGAAAATCCTTAACACACTAGTTAAATATTCACAAAGTGACTAAAACATCGTGTAATACGTATAAAATAATTTTATCATATTCCAACATTACAAAGCCTAAGTAAACATCCAATCTTAATGCTCTTTACTTCGCAAACGATACAAAATTAGAAAAATGTTTTCATAACACAATTTCAAATTCAGGGCGTAATCTACTTACTTGGGCCGCAATATTTGTGGAACAACCTCCTCTCTTACTCCCTTATAGTATCGTAAAAGCTAATGGTGGCGTTCCGTGTATCATTGTTTAAGTCCTTCTATATTGCTACGGGCCGTTATGTATGATAGCTCACTTATTTTGATGCCCTTTTTTCCTTCTCTTAAATTTTCCTGAAGAAATTCGGTCGAGGTTTTTTATATCCTCAAATAGATCAAAAGTATTGCTAGTACACGTAAAATACTACTGTATAGTGTACTTATTATTCAAAATAGTACGTTTTCCAGTTTGATCTGGCAACCCTATCATCATGTATAATTTTTCCAGGGTACCTTTTGTCTGAAGTTCAGCTGCGAAAAACGAGTTAATTACAATAACAATGGGTGTATCCGCGATGAATGGCCGAAAAAACCATCCCCTTGAAACAGGGCCATTGTATAATTTATTTTGTGGCAATGTCACTACCGGTAATTATTTATTTTTGTGTTTGCATATTTTTTGCTGGTCCGTTTGATTTATGATGTTCGCGTTTTTTTAGATGTATTAAAAAGATATTGTTCCAGATGTTTTTGAGGTGTTTTTGTAAAGAGCGTGACTGGCGTGTTTTGGATCATATTAATATTTTCATTTATGTGTTACTCTTTTTATAGTAAGTAAGAGAACTTACTTGTTCACTTACTCACACGTAAAAACAGCTTCTGTAAAAATAAAGTGGAAATATCAAAGGAAATTATTTTCTCTCCATTTTAATTTCGTATTCCAAAAACTTCACGAACATCATGTCAAAAATCCACGATAACAATTCAAACCACTGATTGAACTTCAATAACGTCAATTTCTCTGTGTAATCGCTTAGAGGCAGATTATTTCGCGTCGAGCGCAAATTTGACAAACTCTGTAACAAGGACAGATAATGTCGAAACTTGTAAAATTATTACTTCGGAGTATCACGCTAACGTGGGTAGGGGAAGTTCGTCGACGTTATAGATTTTTAATACATATATTCACTAGTTTAGTCTTGTTACAACTTGTATGACATTTTGGTATTGTTATTAATGAACTTACACAGGAACTCGCTGATGGTAGGGAAACACGCTTTTGTGTGTATTTCAGAATAGCAGTATATTTAAGATTAGAATTATGTTTGTTTCTGTTTTGTGCAAATAAAATGTATATTTTAAGGATATCATTTTTGTATCTTGTTAAACATAAATGTATTTTAAACGTGCAACTTTTGTAGACCGTAATGATTTGACGAAATCTTTTTGACTGTAACTACACTTTATAATTGAAATCTGTTTTCTACATACTTAACATAATTATGTTATCAGATTTTACTATGTTTTCACCATATTTAAATTCATTTGTCCTGACATGTACAAAGAACATTAACCATTGTGTTGATAGCACATTAATATATTTCAGTTATGAGTGTCATCAATTATCATATTGTCATTAATCCCTTTGTTGAAATGACTGAAAATTACTGAAATTCATTTCGTTTGTTGCAGAAGCCGATTACACACTCGACGATTCCTTTTGGAATGAAGAAAGCCCAGTTGGTAAGTAATTTGGAAAAAAGATTTTTGTTTCGTCAGTAAAACGTGAACAGATGCCAGCATATCGAGCTACTACAATTCTTTAATAGTTTTATCTCATCTTTATCTGATGGTAGGGAAAATTTGCATCGGTTCATTGATGGTTGGAGGATATTGGAGCAGCTTCATATGCTGGTGTCAGTACAATATTACGTTGGACTTACTAAAGTCAGAGTTCTACAGACAGGGTCATCTGAATGTGTTGTAATAATATCTCTTATACTTTTTAGTTTTTGCTTATTTTAGCAGACTCTAAGGTTTAGTAGGTCAATTTACTGTGCCTTGTAATGGGCGGGACAAATGCTATCTGATAAATAAAATTATAACTATCTCTCGATTTCATATTAAAACTACGGTGATTTTCCATTTCCATAAGTATTTGTATAAAACCAAGTTCATAAAGTCTTACAACACTAAACATGAAAAACATTTCGTCATCAACAGAACCCAAGTTTAGTCGCCATGTTTGTCACTGCGACGAAATGTAAAAACGCTCGTCAGTCGGATATCCGGCGGCAGGCGTACATCAAGCCGGGCCGGACCGGACCGAGCCATAACCATTCCAGTTTTCGTCGACAGTGTTTTTGACGATTTTTCATATAATTTTTTTGCTTACCGTACCTACTGGCGTTAAGTGATTGCGTTTTGTCTTTATTTATTAATTTGTTCACGGTTGAGTGGGTCATAATTTTAATTTGTGTGTGTGTGTGTGTTAATTTATTTTATATGATGTGCTGTAAATTATATTTAATGAGTTTAATAAAAATATTGTATGACGTCCAAGTTTTGGATAGCTTTTACAGACAGGGCCATAGAAATGTTTTTAATGTTACTACTTTTTTATGGCATGATCTGTCAGATAGGCAACTCTATCTGGGACCTTTGAAACCAGCCTTTAGTCTTTAGTCCAAGGTAACTTATAAATCCAAGCTACGAAAGAGAGAGAGAGAACGAGAGAGAGATCCATAACTAAATAAATTCAGTTATTACATCACACCCATCCGTTACCTTATAACATTCATAATATTTGAAGTCTGACATGTTTATAAATACCGAAAGTAAACGATATATTTACCAAAAGTCACTGAGTCCAACAGGACCCACAGTTGTCAGTTTTCGTTTCCGAAATAGAAATGTTTGATCGTTGTTATTCATCATTCATCACACAAACGCGACCGAGGGCACACTCAACATAGTTTAATAACTCATTCATTACAAACTAAAATTTCTGTCACCACATCAAAGAGTATCAGAGCATTTCGCGAAACTAGTTCGAGCTGGTTTGAAGCGGTAACGATTCCGGTTTTCACCGGCTTCCCACGTTTTGAAACGTGAGGTTATGCGTTGTGGGAGATTTTGTTTCGTTTAGAAATTGTTTGTCTGAAGTTTGTACGTGTTATGTAAAAGCTGTGGCTTCTGGGAGTAGTCTTCAAATACGCAGTATGGAATATTCTCGAACGTTCTGTTTGAAGGAAACCGTAGAATATAGCGGTAAAGAAATTATTCTGTATCAGTTTATGTTTAGGGGTTTGGAATGCCTCTAAAGCTGTTGAAAGCTTTGGATTCATTTGGAAATTGTTATACCTACCGCAGTTTTTTGACGTATTCGCATTATTAAAAAACAGGTCGAAAAGTATACTTTAATCCTTTCTATTGAAATAATGAATAACTAATAATACTAAGCACACGACAATTCTATAAACAAAATGCTTAGAGCCAGTCACAGAGGTTCTAAATAAAGTGACAGATAATGCAAAGGAAAGGTTTTAAAATTGATTATTCCTCTATGGCATTATTTGTCAAATAGAGATCTTAAACTTAGTGAAACGAGCGATTATAATGATAAAATCACCAGAATAAGAACTACTCTATACCTTTGTGCTAACACAACTACCGGTTAACCTGGTTCTCTAACAAATAAGAAGTGAGGTCTCTGACTGCACTATAAAGGATTGAATGCACGCTTGCATGCAGATCGTAAAGTGCATGCTCCGGAAAATGCTTGGTTTTAGATTGGGAAACGTTGAAGGCTATGGAATTCTTTTGTCTCTTTGAGTGATCATTTTCTAGTTAAAGATATGATTGTTAGATGTACTGATCCATTTATTATACTAGCACAAAAAATATTTGTATTAGGATAGTGTGATATAGGTAAAACCATCGTTTTAGCCATTTTTTTGCCAAAGCCAAGTACCATCTCCTCTGATAGTCACGTCTATGTCTAAGTACCTAGTTCTTCTGTTTTCTTTCTTACTAAATTGGGTTTCCATCTGTCTTTTGCTCGTTAATGACAGAAACAGTCGTTACGCAAATGTACGTTGCCAGAAAGTTTGACTTTCCTCATAATCATCTTCTTAGTCTTATATAAATTTATTTCGTTTCAACGCAGCATGTTTTCTTGTCCCTTGGTTCTATCCACCGTCATGTCACAAGAAACACTCTTCGTTGTCAAATCAACTTTCACACAATCCAGCCATCGTATTTTTGATCTTCCACAATATTCATAGTTTGACAGTTCTCACCAAGGGTAAATTTTCAACCAAACCTTACAAAGCAAGCAGTTAATAGAAATAAAATATTTACTTCAAAAATGTAAACAAGAATGTGGTACAACTTCATAAGTTAAATGAGATGTGCGGATTGGATCGCCGGGAGGTGAATCAAGTCGTTTGCATGCGCGCGACACTTGCTCGATGGGACATTCCTATAGCACGGCGAGTGGTACAAGTGATAGGAGAAGCGGGGATTTGTGGGTAGTTTTATATTTGTGCTTAGTACCTTTTAAATATCTAAAATTATATGTTAATTGTAATCGATAGGACATTCCTATAGCACGGCGAGTGGTAAAAGTCATCAGCGGAGAGGGAATTTGTGGGTAGTTTTATACTTGAGATTGACATTTTCACTAAATAGTATAAAACAAAGCCCCCATATCCCTATATACACTTATATCTTTAAACTACACAACGAGTTTTAATGCGGTTTTTTTATTATATTTTTTTTTGGTATCGTCATTGCACCCGTGCGAGGCCGAGGTGGCTCGCTAGTACCTATAATGTATAAAAATAAAAAGTATATTATGTTATTTAAATTGAATGCCTGAAATTTTATTTCATGATAAACGGCAAATTTTAGCTATTTGTATCTGGTAAAAGCGTTGAGTAATAAAGAGAGTATGTAGGTTGGATGTTGATTCATTTCAATGTTTGTAGAATTTCAACTTGATACAAATTAATTTACATAGAAATTCTAAATTGCAATATTTCTAAGGATACGTTGTATAACATATTATACAGCTACCAGGAAATAATACTCAAGTTTAATTCATTGCAATATTCACAACATTATGAAATTTTAACATGCATGCATTTCACGTAATATGTTAGTAATAGCTTTTTCTTGTTCACCCTATAATTCGCAAAGCAGCTTTTCAGCCATTCAAAATACCTAGAAATTGCCATATTTCCTTGCAGCATTACAAAATGTTATATTTACCTTAAATACAAAATACCTGGAATTCAATTAGTGTTTGAGCACGTAGCGTAGCAGATGCTACGAATGCATATTTGCCGTAGCGCGTAGGTGCTACGCCATAGCTGCTACGCCGTAGCTGCGTAGCATGTGTTCAGGTATTTTATTAAAATAGTTTTTGGGTGTAAATCGCTGGCTGCTTTAACTTAAGCTCTAAACGGCACATATTATGAAAACTGAAAACAGCACGAGTTTATCTTAGCTCTTACGTATCACATTATCTACGAGATTGTCTTGGAATCGGATCTGTTCACGTACATACAGATATTATAATACCGTGGTATGTACATACATTGTTTGAATTGTGATCAAGTTTTACCTGTGTGGTTATTCAATACATATTCAACAATAATATTCAAGATGAAGTGTAGGAGCAAACATAATAATTGACCAGTAAACAAGTAGACAAATATTGTTGGTAGATAGATTCTTTAAAATTATCTTACAAGTGTAAAAAACGATTTAACCTCTCGTATGCCAGAAATTATAAGACAATAAAAAATCAACTGTGTCTCGCGTAGATCCGCGCTCCGGGCATACGACAGATTAAGGAAATATCATGTCTGTTAATTCAAGAAGTATGAATAGTCATCCAATTAAATCTCGGCCAAAAAATACAAAAAAAACCTATCCATTCATAACTTATCCAAACAAAATATTTTAACTTAATGAAGCAACTTGTAACACAATTACGAAAAAAATCGCTTACATATAATACATCCTTATTCCGTTCGATTCGATTGGAAATCGACTAAATCGATTAGCGCTTTGACTTTCAAATAACAAATACAAATCATCCAAATGAACAATTAAAGCTTGGCCAAAAAAAAAATATAGAAAATTCTATTTATAACTCTATCTGAACAAAATATTAACCAACTACTACTAAGAATTCCAACCGGCCAGATCAATGAAGCAACTTGTAACACAATTACGAAAAAAAAACGCTTACACATAATACATCCTTATTCCGTTCGATTCGATTCGAAATCGATTAGCGCTCGGGTCACGTTCGCCGGCGGCGCGTGGCAGCGTGTATGAATGTTTGAATTTCCATGTAGAACGCATTGACATGTAAATTTTCGTTCAAGATGGCGAACGATGTCGCTAGGTGCTATCGTGCGTTCTGTTATAGAATAGGTACTGGGGATTTTTTTTTTTAAATATGGTTGAGTGCAGTTGGGATGTTGTTCGGGTATTTTTCGCCAATCAGTTTTGGGCAATTGTGGTGATTAACACTCATTCGTTCTCTGTGTAAGAAGAAGTCTGTGTTATATAGTGGGACTGTAAAAAAGCTGGTGATGATGATGGATAATTTTTATAAGGTTTGTTAAATATGCTTTTTAAAATAAATTATGGTTCTCTGGTAATCTTGGATATGATGGAAAAAGGTGTGTATTTAATGAACCCAAAAGCATAATTTAGACAAAATGGTTTTGAAAAGCTATTATTTCCAAAACGTATTTTAACCCTAAAATCTTTCGCATAGGTATCTACCTACGTGTCTGTACAAGATTCTTGAAGTATTTTTATTGCAAATACTAGTCAATTCAAATAACATTGTTAACATTTAAATTATAAGTACACGAAGAAAAATAATACAATTAATCTAAAAAACATCTAAGAATTCGATTAAAACTAGTGCGCAGTCAACCTGAAATCTTTTTGAAGTGTTAATTAATTACTTTGTAGAGCCTTCACATACCAATTTACTTCGTTAAACACAATATCCTTATCCAATCCCGAATTACCTTAAACTGTCAACAGACTTATTCCCAGAGTTAATTCGTCCTTTTTGCCATACAACCTGAAAATTAGCGCAGACGTTTCGTCGCCGAGTGCCGGAAAATCTCGTAAAGCGAGCGCCCATGCTTGGCTGGGTTTCACGCATTTTGGTTCAGCTCTGTCTTTACACCCTGTATATATGTGTGTGTGTGTGTGTGTGTAAGTTAAATGGGCGTTCTGTGCTGATACGTTATGTGTTCTGAGTATCTGGGCTTGTTTCGTGTGTGTAAAAGTCTTAGATTTTGATGTTTGATGTTGTGTGAAGGTTAGATTTTGGAGTTACGTTTATGTTTATTTTAACTAATATATGATGTTTTTAGGTTATATCACCTAATGACAGATTTACAGCATGTGTTGGTGATAGATCTTTTTTCATAAGTGTTAAAGTCACTATTTGAAGTTGAATGTATGTTTTCTCTGTACATAGAGTACAGTGTACGTTCATACGATTTGAGGACATGAGATTTCCTCGTAAGCTCATACTGGTATCAAGGATAAAAATAAAGCGACATTTTTGCCTATCTCTGCCAATCAGTAGAAAGCTAGCATTACAGACCATATAGCGTTCCAGCGATAATTTTACCCATAATCTTGCCATTGACCATCAAGCGTCCAAACCTGGATCAAAACCTAACACTCAAACACCAACTCTATTCCAACGAATTAAGGTACAAAATCCTTCGTCAGGTGAAAAGTTTAACTGAAATTTATGCTGTAAGATATCAGTACAAACACATAATACATTACAGACCACTATGCCAATTTCTGGCTATCTATTTCCGAAATGTAGATCCGATGTGAGGTTTTGGGTATCGGTGGCGTTGATAGCAATGAATGGGTTCAACTCGCGGTTGGGTGGCAGCTATCTAATCTAGGTTGAGGGGAAATGGACCTTGGAGTGATTGGTAGATGGTTTAGAATTGGCTGTCTTTATTTTGGGTGATAGGTTGTTTTTGGCGTTGAAAATTGCAATTGGCGTTTAATTAAAAAAAAAAGAAGTATATTCAGAGCAAAACTGTTTAAAAGCTCACCTATTATTCAAATAAATTTCATTTTAATTCTTCTTGAATTCTATTCAAAATACCTATAAATTAATTAGAATACCTCCTTTTTGCAGAAAAGCAATTTCAATTTCAATCAAATTAAGCCGGTATTTTCATTACCGGGCAAAATATATTCTTAGTTATGCAAACAAATTGTTATTATATATGTCGTATCCGGTCATGAGTACGGACGCTAAACGTCACGTAAGCGCGGCCAATGGCGGTGTTTCTCCAAAACAGCATTTTGGCGCGCTTGGCAGAGTCGTGGTGGTCGGCGGGATCTCCACGGAGCGGAGGCTTCGTTGAGGCGTCGCGCTGTACAGATCACGGAACTGCCCTACGTCACGTCTAGTGTTCACATTTTATAATGAAGTTGAAGTTGATCGTAATTGTGTAAAGTGTCTGAATAATAAACTGTAATTATTTAAACGTCTATCTCATTGCACGATAACCCTATTTCTGCCCACATGATGCCAGATAGATCGAGAAGAAATCCTGACCGATCCGACATAATTATATATGTCGCAGCCAACTGGCTGAAATAGCCGTTCAAACAAACAGCTAGCCCTTTGACTCAATCATACGTCTATACGTCGCTTATCCGATTGGTTGACATCAAAGTTCAACATTACACCTAGCCAACTGGTTACAAATTCGAGACTTAGGGCACAACGAATAAAATATAAGGTACTAGCTTCCGCCAGCGGTTTCACCCGCATCCCGAGGGAACTACACTGCGTACCCGGATAAAAAGTAAAAGCCTATAGTCTTCCTCATAAAATGAGCTATCTAACACTGACAGCAGTTTTCAAATCGGACCAGTAGTTCCTGAGATTTGTGCGTTCAAACAAATAAAAAACAGAAAAACTCTTCAGCTTTCTATTATTAGTATAGGCGATACACAAAATAACGTGGCATTCTATTTGTAAAATATTTTTTATAATCGGTTCACTAGATCCAAAAGACTACCCCTTACAAACTCACAAACTTTACCTATTAATATATTGGTATATAGATGAATAGTAAACAACTCTTTTCATTACCAAAGTGTCCTTGACTCTTCGCCAACAGTGAAACCATAACTATCAACCTTCTAAATCACGAAGCGTTTCAATTTATTGATTTCGTGAACGGGGACCCGTTATTGAGATGCTAATACCACGTCATGTACACACATAGGATTGACAACCTTAACGACATAGGAACAAGGTTCAAATTGATTAACACGATACGAATACGAAATTTCACTGGTGAAAATCCTAGTGTTTGGTAAACCTTAGAGTCTTATAGGGGTAGTTTTTAATAATTAATTGGAGGGGATGATTGTTTAAAATATTAAAGGAATTTAAAATTCTTCTGTACAAGGCCAATCAAGCCATTTTGCCTGTTCTATAAAACAGTTAAACCTTATTGTTATAACTAGCCTCCGCCAGCGGTTCCACCCGCTTTCCCGTGGGAACTACTGCGCGCTCCCGATAAAAAGTAGCCTATAGCCTTCCTCGATAAATGGGCTATCTAACACTGAAATAATTTTTCAAATCGGAACAGTAGTTCCTTAGATTAGCGCGTTCAAACAAACAAACTCTTCAGCTTTATAATATTAGTATAGATATATGGAAAAGTAACTCTGTCTGTTTGTCTGTCGCGTCACACGAAACAGAGAGCCTGAGAAATAGAAATAGAAATAGAAATCTTTATTTGCATAAAATATACGTTTACAATATGATGGAATTGTTTTTTACAGTCTCAGTACATTTCACCTTCCGGCATGCAAAGTATTTGGAATTTTTTATATAATGACAGTTAACTATAATTGTAATTTTTAAACTAGTTTCAGTCTCTTGTGTTAATAATACTGTCATTATTATTTTTTTACTTATTATATAATTATACACATAAAACTTTATATTCAGATAAAAAAAAAAAAGGAAACAACTTACATAAAACTTAAAATATAAATTCTCAATAATAAAAGATAATTTAAACATTAATGATAAGAAAAACATACACATAAAGTTCTCTAAAATAAACTTAATATTAAATTATTGCAACTTCTATCACAATTTTTACTCTACAGTTATATCATTCAGAAAATCATTAATGTTGTAATAGCATCTGTCTAATAAAAGTTTGACTAAATGTTTCTTAAATATTTTAGTTGGTAAATCTTTTAACTTTTGCGGAAGCTTGTTGTAAATTACAGGGCCCATATGTAAAATATTTTTTTTCAGTAAAGCCGTTTTGTATCCTCCAGTGTACAACTTATTTAGATACTGTGATCTCATTGGTCCTGTGCGTTTCCTAACTTCAGTCATAGATGTAAACAGGTGTTGATTTGTCTTTACAAACAGCGCTACTTCTAATATATATAAGGAAGGAAATGTTAAAATTTTTAAGGATTGAAATTTTGGTAAACAACTATCTGTAGACTTGAGGCCGGTCATTGAACGAATGCAACGCTTTTGAGCTTTAAATATACGTTCTCTTTCGCTGCAGTTACCCCAGAATATTATACCGTATCTTAGAATAGAAGCTACTAACCCATGATACGCTGATACTAAAGTATTCAAATTTACCTTTTTAGACAGGTTATAAAGAATGAAGGCACATTTGCTAAGTTTCTGGGATAAATATTCTGAATGAGGAATCCATGTCAATCTACTGTCTATATTAACTCCTAAAAACTTGGTCACGCAAGTTGTATCTATTATTTGGTCTTTATACTTGGTCAATATGTTATCTGGAATTTTTCTTTGGTAAAAATGCATGACTTTTGTTTTCTGTAAATTTATTATAAGATTATTTTTATTTAGCCAATGTATTACCGATCCAAGTGAGTCATTTACTTCTTTTTCATAGTTGCTTTTACTATCGCATTCAATTGTTACTGTACTGTCGTCCGCAAATAATGTCATTGGTTGATGAATACAAGAAGGTAAGTCGTTTATATATAGCAGGAATAGTAATGGACCAAGCACACTACCTTGTGGAACTCCAAATTTTGTGACTCTACTGTCTGATAAATATTTGATCTCGCGTTTCGATTTAGTACATATACTTGTTATTTCTGTATGCTGTTTACGATCGGTGAGGTAAGACTTGATTAAGTTTAATACGTTGCCTCTTATACCGTAGCTATACAGTTTACTGACAAGGGTTTCATATTTGACACAGTCGAATGCCTTGGACATATCTGTAAATATTGAACATATTGGATTTTTCTTATCGACGTTATTCATGACTACTTTTAAGAAATCAAATATTGCCATGTTGATATTTTTATCTCTACGGAAACCTTTTTGCTCTTGGCATAATATATCATTTTTACATACGAATGAATAGATAGATTCATATATTATCTTTTCCNAGTACGGACGCTAAACGTCACGTAAGCGCGGCCAATGGCGGTGTTTCTCCAAAACAGCATTTTGGCGCGCTTGGCAGAGTCGTGGTGGTCGGCGGGATCTCCACGGAGCGGAGGCTTCGTTGAGGCGTCGCGCTGTACAGATCACGGAACTGCCCTACGTCACGTCTAGTGTTCACATTTTATAATGAAGTTGAAGTTGATCGTAATTGTGTAAAGTGTCTGAATAATAAACTGTAATTATTTAAACGTCTATCTCATTGCACGATAACCCTATTTCTGCCCACATGATGCCAGATAGATCGAGAAGAAATCCTGACCGATCCGACATAATTATATATGTCGCAGCCAACTGGCTGAAATAGCCGTTCAAACAAACAGCTAGCCCTTTGACTCAATCATACGTCTATACGTCGCTTATCCGATTGGTTGACATCAAAGTTCAACATTACACCTAGCCAACTGGTTACAAATTCGAGACTTAGGGCACAACGAATAAAATATAAGGTACTAGCTTCCGCCAGCGGTTTCACCCGCATCCCGAGGGAACTACACTGCGTACCCGGATAAAAAGTAAAAGCCTATAGTCTTCCTCATAAAATGAGCTATCTAACACTGACAGCAGTTTTCAAATCGGACCAGTAGTTCCTGAGATTTGTGCGTTCAAACAAATAAAAAACAGAAAAACTCTTCAGCTTTCTATTATTAGTATAGGCGATACACAAAATAACGTGGCATTCTATTTGTAAAATATTTTTTATAATCGGTTCACTAGATCCAAAAGACTACCCCTTACAAACTCACAAACTTTACCTATTAATATATTGGTATATAGATGAATAGTAAACAACTCTTTTCATTACCAAAGTGTCCTTGACTCTTCGCCAACAGTGAAACCATAACTATCAACCTTCTAAATCACGAAGCGTTTCAATTTATTGATTTCGTGAACGGGGACCCGTTATTGAGATGCTAATACCACGTCATGTACACACATAGGATTGACAACCTTAACGACATAGGAACAAGGTTCAAATTGATTAACACGATACGAATACGAAATTTCACTGGTGAAAATCCTAGTGTTTGGTAAACCTTAGAGTCTTATAGGGGTAGTTTTTAATAATTAATTGGAGGGGATGATTGTTTAAAATATTAAAGGAATTTAAAATTCTTCTGTACAAGGCCAATCAAGCCATTTTGCCTGTTCTATAAAACAGTTAAACCTTATTGTTATAACTAGCCTCCGCCAGCGGTTCCACCCGCTTTCCCGTGGGAACTACTGCGCGCTCNTATATCCTCAAGTTGGGGACGAGGCAACTTTTTGGATTTCTTTTAAAACGAATAAATAATGTTCCGATAGTGGTGCACATTGCCATTAATCTATTAAGAAACAATGGGATAAGTTGATGGAGTCGTGATATATAAAATTACGAGCTTCTGCCAGCGGTTTCACCCGCTCCCGGATAAAAAGTAGTCTACAGCTTTCCTCAATAAATGGGCTTTCTAACACTGAAAGAATTTTTCAAATCGGAGCAGTAGTTCCTTAGATTAGCGCGTTCAAACAAACAAACTCTTCAGCTTTATAATATTAGTATAGATATATGGAAAAGTAACTCTGTCTGTTTGTCTGTCGCGTCACACGAAACAGAGAGCCTGAGAAATAGAAATAGAAATAGAAATCTTTATTTGCATAAAATATACGTTTACAATATGATGGAATTGTTTTTTACAGTCTCAGTACATTTCACCTTCCGGCATGCAAAGTATTTGGAATTTTTTATATAATGACAGTTAACTATAATTGTAATTTTTAAACTAGTTTCAGTCTCTTGTGTTAATAATACTGTCATTATTATTTTTTTACTTATTATATAATTATACACATAAAACTTTATATTCAGATAAAAAAAAAAA
>NWSH02000560.1:11190979-11209616 GCA_002382865.2 Heliothis virescens
ATGATAAGAAAAACATACACATAAAGTTCTCTAAAATAAACTTAATATTAAATTATTGCAACTTCTATCACAATTTTTACTCTACAGTTATATCATTCAGAAAATCATTAATGTTGTAATAGCATCTGTCTAATAAAAGTTTTACTAAATGTTTCTTAAATATTTTAGTTGGTAAATCTTTTAACTTTTGCGGAAGCTTGTTGTAAATTACAGGGCCCATATGTAAAATATTTTTTTTCAGTAAAGCCGTTTTGTATCCTCCAGTGTACAACTTATTTAGATACTGTGATCTCATTGGTCCTGTGCGTTTCCTAACTTCAGTCATAGATGTAAACAGGTGTTGATTTGTCTTTACAAACAGCGCTACTTCTAATATATATAAGGAAGGAAATGTTAAAATTTTTAAGGATTGAAATTTTGGTAAACAACTATCTGTAGACTTGAGGCCGGTCATTGAACGAATGCAACGCTTTTGAGCTTTAAATATACGTTCTCTTTCGCTGCAGTTACCCCAGAATATTATACCGTATCTTAGAATAGAAGCTACTAACCCATGATACGCTGATACTAAAGTATGAGAAAGAACATATAGGCTTCTTTTTATCTGCAAGATATACTTTCCTCAGAATATCATAATTTTAATTTAAAAAATATAACCTTCCACAACTCACTACCAAAAAATATATACCTTTGAAACCTTCCTCTAAACAAGAGCATATTAGTGAGCCACTCAATTCCGGCCACATAACTCGGCGATACAAGTAGGCTTACAAAGGGCTGGGAGGCTCTTGACCGATCACTTTGTTACAGTCCTGAAAGCTACTGAAACTCCTGAAACGATCCTCGGAACGAGAAAGTGATTTTTAAATGTTTTCCTTGAATAAATTATTGGTAAGGAAAATAGTATGTAAACAGGGTAAGGAGGCTAGAGGGGGTAAAAAGTATGTTCATTTTATATTTCACTTATTGATTTTAAAAAAGAAATTGTTTTTTTTTATAATATGAACTTATTAAATTTCGTATGTAAACACAATACATACTATAGTTTGGTTTTTGAAAACTGAAATACATGATGTAAAGTTTTGTGTTTACCAAAAATTCAGTTGATCCTGAAGTGACTAAAAGTTTGACAATATGGCCCTGAAGGCCAACTTTGGTGACCTCTCGCGAAACATTTAATACTAGTGAAAATACTATTTTATGTGCTCACTTTATATATTGAGTAAAATATAGAATATCATTGTGTTGAATGTAAATACAAGGATCGTGGTGCAGTACTCATAACATTTTAACAAACAAGTACTAAGACAACCCTTGTGGGACTGCGGGATTGTTCGAAAGAGTTATCGCAGCCCTGGTACACAAAGGGCTCCATAAAGAACATGGTGGATTTTAGTCTTCAGTCAGTAAGAGTCCGGCTCTAGCTCAAGGTGCACCCACAGCAGGAGGGGTCATTTTTGATGACTTAATCCCTCATACACTAAAAGAAAACTAACATAAAAACAAGCTGACTATAATGTCCTTAATATACACCATATATTTCAACAGTTATCTAAGCAGGAAGTAGAAACACTCAAGTACAAACATTATATTAATTTTACCCACCGTACAGGCCACGTCAGCCCCACGCAACAATTTCAACTTTAAATAGAGTACAACTAAGTTCGAGACCCATTCAATGTCTTGTACGAACTTGTACGAAGTTTCACGAACTTGCCCGAAGTTCGGCTAGCTTTTTAATCTTTACGTTTGGAACAGACGTTCGTTTAGCATGTTTTATAAGTTACTGCTAAAAGGTTAACTGGGGAAGGTTTAGTTTTGTGGTGCTTGAACGGCATCTTAGCTGTTCATTTTATGTAGTGTATTTTTTCATTTTATTTCACCTTCTAAAACAACACATTTTTTTTCTCGTTGACACATTAAATATTCACCAGTAAAAATATTTTTATCAGTAAATCCATAGGATTTTAAACCTATTTCAAAAAGTTTTCCGCCAAAACTCCGTCTTGCATGCACTCAAAATTTATTCCAAATTCAAGACGTTTTCATTCAAAATTCCAGCATTACGTCCCACCTTACAATGCTTGCTCCGAACGCAGCACGTTCACATGAATAACAATATACATACGTACATGCATGCATGCATATGTAGGTAGGACCACAGGCCCTATCGCTAAATGCAGCCCCATGCATAATGCACGCGTCATCTGCGCGATGCTTCGGGCGTCGGAGGGTTGAGTGCGCGTTAGAGCGAGGAGCGGGTTAAGTGTAGCTGGGTACGATGTACTGCTTATTGCTTCTTTATTACGGTTAATTCTTTGTACTGTAAGTTTTTCTCTGTCTTGATGATGTAAGAGGTCATTTACAGCTAAGATTGTATCCTGCGATAGTTGATAAATTCTAAAAATTAAGTAATTTTCATAATCATTTTAAGGCAATATGCTTCATCTAACAATATTTTGCTAACATGATGCATAAGCTGAAGGTTTAACAGCCTTTGCCTTTTATGTAATAATGTAAGTAACGAAACTATGAATACCATATATTTCAGAATGGTCTTCCCATCAGATTCATGCCATCTACTTTAAACATACCACCTAGTACTTCACCTCCCGTAATACCCTATCATACTCATAGTCTTATTTCCAGCAAAGAAAGCCATACATGTCCCAGTCAACATCTTAACCTACAATTCCTATCATTTCATTACATAATGCCTCTAAATCCCAGTTCAAACACAAAGTCGGTTGCATTTGTTTTATAGGTCTCAATAGCACCCATAAAAATGAATGCAATTTTATGTGTGTAACTTGGACCAGACCTCAGCGATTCATGGTCTCAGCTTTTGTGTGCGGAACGTTTGGTTCAATCTAGTGGTTTTACGGCTGCCTTACTAGTTTAATACGCCACTAGATGTCGTCAAACTGTCCTGTAACTCTTGCCGATTAGGTTTACGTGAACGTTGAGGTTTTGAAACTAAAAGCTGGTTGAATTTGTAATAAGGATTTTAGGTATGCTGTGTTTTTATTACATGGTATCTTTTTTTTTAATCTGTAGTTATTTTGTAAATCTGTAATAAGTGTATAGTTAATTGTAGTAAATCTGTAGAAATGTAAAACTATTGTCTGTATTTTTACAAAAACAACATGTTATTATCTAGGTGGTAAGGTCGAAAATCCAATGCGCAATACCTATTTCTAAAAAGCAAAAATCTCATCAACTAATTTCTGATCACAAAAGAAACATTATATTCTGTTTATTTTTCCCTCAAGAGTTAAGTATATACAACATTAAAGTTCACTCACTCTATAATGTATACATTTAAAATCATTGCCCCATTTGGGTTCCGCTTAAGTCGCGAAAAACCATAACAAAGTGTAGAGCTGTGCAAGGGAAAAATGATTATGGGAAACCATGAAAGTATTTTGGACGCACATTTTCAGTTATTTCAATATCATTTTCTTGAAAATACTGAGCTTGGTGAAGTTTTAGATACATTTTTTAAGTGTTTGTATAAATCATATTTCAAAACAATACAAATATTATTTGAGAATATTATGTATGAGATTCCGAAAACTTGATTATCAAAAGAACTTATGGAAGGTTAAAAAAATACCTGCACATAAAAAATCTAACAAAACAAACCTCGTTATAAAAAAAAAAAAAATTCCCTGCATACTTGTTCACACCTCAAACGCTAACAAAGTTGCTCTACCAAAAATAAACACAATACATAAAAAATAAAGTGACTCCACAGAATTCTCTCACGAAAATAGGTCACAACGAACTCATTATAATTAATTAAAATTACACCAGCCCAGCATTCTGTGAGCACAAAACATTCGTTACATTCTCCAAGTACGGTGATTATGACGTGATGTCAGACCACGTCAGACGACGTCATACAGCCAGTAAGTAATTAAACGGTGACGTCAGTTTGTATACTTGAATACAATTGTTGTTGGATATGAATTTAAGTTCGTAATAACCGGCTGCTTATTTAGATAATATTTGGTTGAGTAATAAACATTTTAACTGTGAAACGTTCCGCATTAAGTTGTGAAACTGAAATGCATCGTAAGAAAGACTTATTTTACGTCAGTTAAATTTTTCTTCATATAAATTACTTAATAATAATGACGTCCAGGCAGATTGCCGGCTTCAACACCAGTTTTCATTTAATGGAATCAGCTAACTGCGCAGGATTTATTATAGTGCAACGTAGGTAGGTGTAAGCCATATTCCCTCACTCTCATAGATCGAACAGAAAATTACAAAATATATACCTATTAGAGATGTGTGTGTTCATCAACTAACTACTACTAAAGACTTGCAATAAAATAAAATATTTTTTTACACTATTTTTTATTTCTTGTCAAGTTACCCAAGCAACTGGCAGGCATCTGTGACAGGGCAACTACAGACAGTCACTCCATGTAAAACACTTTTATTTAGTTATATTTGGTTAGACTGGTAGCCGACCTGTAGTTGGAAAAAGCTAGGCAAATGACTCTTTCTGCTAACCAAAGAAATATAGTACCAATCACATCACGCCTTATAAATATTAGCAAAAAATATCCAAATACAAAAACAAGTGACAAATTGCTCCCACTCCCCCTAAAAAGAATTTCCAAACCGATTAACCCTCAAACCTTTAACAAAATACTAGCATCATAAATTATTCTAAACATGTCATCAACATTATTAAGTTTTAAAATTTCGTGTTTTACAGAACAATGGCTTGAAATCTATTCCGTCATGTTCGCTTGCGTTTCATTGACGTATATTGTTGAAAGCCGCTGTAATTAATATGTGATACGCGGATTTATATGATTAATTATGATCGTGTGTACTTAGCTCAAAATTTAGACTACATTATAATGTCTTGTTTGGAAAACAAAGGCGTATGTTGTTACAAGTTGTAACTGAAAGATACGAGTAACACTGCGTAGATGATTCAAATCAGATCAAGATCATTTCATAGTTTATTGAACACACTCGCATTCCGTGGGAATTACTGCCCGTACCCGGATAAAATATAGCTTATGTCACTCGTGGATAATGTAGCTTTCGAATGGTGAAAGAATTTTTGAAATCGGTCCAGTAGTTTTTGAGCCTATTCATTACAAACAAACAAACAAAGTTTTCCTCTTTATAATATTATATTATAGTATAGATGATACTTGATACTTTAACGTTGATTTGACAAAGTATGATTTGCTGCTACGTCCAACATAGTGGTACGTTTTTAAAAATTTTTAACACGCTTTTATTAGGTCAACCTGTATATAACTTACTAACAACACAATCAAATCTAAGATAACTAATTTCACCATCTTTTAAGGATCGCACCGTCATGAAAATTGGCAGTTCTGATGTCAATACAATAATATGGTGCTGTCGAACTGATCTCATGATGGAGCCGGAAGAACTGGAACTTCATGATGGAACATCGTATCATATCCGTGTTTGGGCTTGTAAGAAAGGTCGTGTAATGAACTTTGATCACGATAAGGTTTCAAGGTCTGATGAGGAAGCCGATTTTTGGCTTTTAAGTGCACTTCTGCATGTTTTTCTAGTGTTTTTTAAACTATTAATTTTTAACTTTTCGACATTACCTTTTAAAGTCTAGCTCTATCATACTTAAACGTCTCTGCTCCTCCGGGTGGGTTCTGTTTTATATTACCTCGTAAAATTAAGCCACGAAGCTATAATGTTTAGCATCCTGGATGTATCAACATTAAATATTAATGTATCGATTTCACCACCAACTCCGTAGTTTCAACGCCTATTTCCCAAGAGTCTTACCGTATCGAGAGCCGGGGCCCGCAATAACTTTGTTCCACCGCTTATCTTTAATTAAGCAATACATCATAGCTAAGCAACACCTATTTTAAGTTCACAAACACCAACAACCCACCAACATAATTTGACCTCCATACCACCCTCTATCATAAAATAAAACATAGTGGTTAAGAGCTCATGTTACACTGATCGTGGTTACATGGCAAAGATTTAGGGTAAATGTACATGTTTTCGGCTCCATCTGTTTAAAGTTAATTAAGTCGCGTAAGGGGTTTTTGTTGTATGCTGACTTGTTAGTTTTTAGACACTTTTCGTGTCGGGAGAACATGTGGGAAGAAAATCTTTTTCATACATGTATACATAGGTTTACCAATTTTTACCTGGTCGTTGCTACCTAAGAATTTTCTTGTTTTCCATTTTAACGATACAAAATTTCAAATCTATTATGTCAATAGGAATCTATCAAAATCCACAACAGAACTCCATTCGATACCCCTACATATTCAAAAAGCCATACCGTCATCAATATAAAAAGCGTAAAAGCGAATGTTCTTAATCATTTCCATTTAAAACTAATATCATACTCGTTCGGCCTTCGCCGTCTCGACGCTCCGTTATACGGCGTCTCCACGACGCTCCGCTACTGTCTTCACTAATTATTTTCTTACGAAGCTAATTGGGCTCAGTTTAGTTTCAATTACGATATTACTTCTTCAGTGTTGGAAGTTTGTACGGCGGGATATTATTTAGTTTTCGGAGCTTAATTTCGTGTTTCTTGATTATGATGTTTTATTCTGCTGTTTGGTTTGTTGGTCTGATTTTTGTTGTTTGTGAATTTTTGACCTATTTTGAGTTCGATGAATGTGTAGCACAGCGTTTGGTTATATCTACAAGTCAATACTCTCGACTGTCTTTCTAGTTTCAGGGTTACATGTCGAAAGACATTACCAAAATGTGTCACAAAACAGCAGTCAGAGTTAGTATCTTATAGAACATAATCATTTTGGCAACGAACTTTGTCTGTCTGTCTAGGCTATATCTCACAAACCGTGATAGCTAGAAAGCTGAAATTTCAAAAATGATGTATTTGCGTTGCTATAACAACAAATACAAAAAATATTAAGGGGGGTCCCCATACAATAAACGTGTGAAACCGCAAATTATAACTTTGTTACGCATATATTTGTATGAAAAACTATGTTATTTTTTGCTGCCCGAAAAATGTTTGTATTTTGGCTAGTTGCAGGTAATAGATACGTTATTTTTTCATAGATAAAGGTACGGAACCTTTCGTGCGCGAGTCCAACTCGCACTTGGCCGGTTCTTTATACAACTATGTTTACAAATAATAAATGACTTTGACTTTGAAAGTGGTCGTTGTCAATGACCACTTTCAAACTCAAAGTCAAACATCATCATGCTTAACAATGACATCAAAAAACACTGCTAAAATCTACACCACAAATTCAAAATAGTCCCTAACTTCGTATTCCACGAACATACATAAAATCTACAATTCATCTATAGTCGACGTCGACGTCTCGACACGTGTTTGCGAACGCTATGAAACGTCTCGTCTTACGCAGAACAAAAGATTTTGCCTGTTCGAGCATTCAAAGTTTAATTGAATCTTATGAGAACTTAATTGAAGGCACGAATATCCGCCCTGACATGGAAACTTCATGTTCAAAAGGTTTTATGTGTTCAGGTTTTTTAAATTAGGAACAGTGGGTAGGTGTGATTTTTTTTAATTTATTTAAATATAGAATTTGATTCCGATGGTATCTTTACCCTAAGACGTAGTGGCTAACAGTGTTACCAGTGCCATTTTTAAAAGCAATGTTTTCAATAAATATCTAAAAAAAAAACTTTTCACAAAAAGCCTTATATTTAGCTTTTCAATAAGTATACCTAAAGTGGACGACCCTGGCAGCATACTCTTTCATACAAAAAAAAATATTTATCCAAATCGGTTCATAAACGACGAAAATATCCGCGAACAGACCGCAAACCCTCTTTTTGGGAACTCAGTTAAAAATGACTGGCCTGTTCAAAAAAACTTCACAGTTCAAAGAACTTAGGCAACTCAGGAGTCTAGTGTACCCCTATCGGACTATTCAATAACACAAACACGTCACAGCGTCCCTCAACCGCAGCTCGTTCCAAATTAAGTTACGGATTACCCGACTTTACTATTAGTTTGTACTTAATGTAAAAGGGTGTTGTGTTTACGAATTTCGTTTGTTTTACACCCTTTTAATCCTAGAACTGATTTCGTATTCGAGCTGGCCCAAATTGCGTATCAATATGCCGCACCGTTTCTGGGTCATTTAAAAATAGAATGTGTTTTCTAAAATCAAGGATAGGTTAAAGTGACATTTATATCGTGTAGACTTAAAATTTATTTTGGTGAGGCAGAAAGTGTATATGTGTGAGTCTTAAACTCAAAAAAGGTAATTTCTTATACCCAAATATTTAACTTGCTTTTCCTAAAATGGCACAAGCCGCAAATTTTACTTACTCAAATGGCAAAATACCTATAAATATTTCTAACTACATCACCTAAAATTGAAACGCTAAACCTGCATAATGCCCAGTACTGAAATCGCTCACTCACCTCTACCATGTCCCAACAACGAAACAAGCTTCCCTCAATATACAGATAATCCGCACAATATGTAACATCCCATGCTCACGAGTGCACCAGCCAGCGTCAATTTAATTACACATCAAAACATCAAGATGGCGTATTCTCGTAGTACCGCGTTTGCGTACGCCCCAATTCGCGTATGACAATGTCGGCGTATTCCAGTCACTACGAAATAGGGATACGAGAGACTCACGCCCTGATTATTGCGGGCGTAACACGCTTTTTGTTTTGTTCTACGATTCCGAGATTCTGTGTTTTGAGTTTCCCTGAGACCAGGTGGGGGGAATTGCGTTTTTTGGTAATGAGAACTTGCTTACTTATACCAGTAAAGTTTTCATCACATTTAATTGAAATGTTTGTTATTCTCTTGGTTAGGAGTTTGAGACACACTTGCACTTTGAATATGTTGCTGAGAATAATTATTACTATATATTTTTTGGTATATATGGAAATAGATGATAACTAACAAATAAGAAGATTAAAGTCATTTAGAAACCGACGTTTACTAGCTCATGGCCGCGGCTTTACTCGTATCTGATTTGCAAAATTCTTTGCGCACATTGATACAGGATTGTCTATCCAGCTACCTAATCTACTATTACACATTGCAAGTTAAATAAAAGCTCTTAATACAGTGATACATATTTATGTACCACAAAAACATCTCCAAGCAACAGTTACATAAGTGTACCACATATTCACCGTCTCTTTGAATAATAATTACTTTGATCAATGTTGTAAGGATGCTTCTAATTTCACGGTACAAGGAAAAACGGTGAGAAAATGACTCGCTGGTGGTTCCATTTAGTTATGAGCAGAAGAAATATTAATTAATGGAGTGTCGCCATCTTATCAAATGTTTGACGGTTGCTAGGGAGGTATAGAACTTGTAAGTAGTTCGGTTATTATTGTGACGTAGTTCCTTTTTTGTGCTGTAGGTAATACTTTACTTAATGTTTTCATATTAGCCATGTTGATGTCGGAAAGTGTAGTGAAACTTAACGTGATCATTTCAGCAAAAAAATAACACGGTAACTATGTATTATTTAGTTTTTTCTTTAATATTACGTCTATTCATATAAATAAGCAATATTGAATAGTATTAATCTGTGATCGTCATTTCAAAACTTCGTACCAACAAAACTAAAGTGATTTCAGTCCAACAATATTGATTCACGGAAATTGATACTTGTATAAACCAAACTTACAATATCAGATAAACCAACAAATAAACAAACCAACAAACTACTCGAAATTCGATCCTTCATTGTAAGTACCGCACTCAGATTCATAACAATCAGAGCCCAACTCAAACATCATATTTACATACATACATACGTACTTATATGTACGCTTTCAATAGACCCAAATGAAAGGCCGTCCTAGAGCTGCCAATCATATATTAATAATTAATTATGGTAGATGCGGCGACATGCTATATTAATTACTTGAATGATAGGTTTTGTTCGACACACGAGAAATAGAGGACAAATCTAATTAAATTAGTACGAATAAGTTTGTGAAGTAACTTGATATTATGAGTTTTGTGTTTCGTCTAGACTCTAGACAATTGCTGATTAATTAAGGCGATGTCTTTGGTGATGCGTTGGAGCATCAAAATTGTTCAGACAAGAGGACGATGAACGGTTAAATACTATACAACTGCGGGTTGTTCTAAAGAGTTATNTACTATTAGTTTGTACTTAATGTAAAAGGGTGTTGTGTTTACGAATTTCGTTTGTTTTACACCCTTTTAATCCTAGAACTGATTTCGTATTCGAGCTGGCCCAAATTGCGTATCAATATGCCGCACCGTTTCTGGGTCATTTAAAAATAGAATGTGTTTTCTAAAATCAAGGATAGGTTAAAGTGACATTTATATCGTGTAGACTTAAAATTTATTTTGGTGAGGCAGAAAGTGTATATGTGTGAGTCTTAAACTCAAAAAAGGTAATTTCTTATACCCAAATATTTAACTTGCTTTTCCTAAAATGGCACAAGCCGCAAATTTTACTTACTCAAATGGCAAAATACCTATAAATATTTCTAACTACATCACCTAAAATTGAAACGCTAAACCTGCATAATGCCCAGTACTGAAATCGCTCACTCACCTCTACCATGTCCCAACAACGAAACAAGCTTCCCTCAATATACAGATAATCCGCACAATATGTAACATCCCATGCTCACGAGTGCACCAGCCAGCGTCAATTTAATTACACATCAAAACATCAAGATGGCGTATTCTCGTAGTACCGCGTTTGCGTACGCCCCAATTCGCGTATGACAATGTCGGCGTATTCCAGTCACTACGAAATAGGGATACGAGAGACTCACGCCCTGATTATTGCGGGCGTAACACGCTTTTTGTTTTGTTCTACGATTCCGAGATTCTGTGTTTTGAGTTTCCCTGAGACCAGGTGGGGGGAATTGCGTTTTTTGGTAATGAGAACTTGCTTACTTATACCAGTAAAGTTTTCATCACATTTAATTGAAATGTTTGTTATTCTCTTGGTTAGGAGTTTGAGACACACTTGCACTTTGAATATGTTGCTGAGAATAATTATTACTATATATTTTTTGGTATATATGGAAATAGATGATAACTAACAAATAAGAAGATTAAAGTCATTTAGAAACCGACGTTTACTAGCTCATGGCCGCGGCTTTACTCGTATCTGATTTGCAAAATTCTTTGCGCACATTGATACAGGATTGTCTATCCAGCTACCTAATCTACTATTACACATTGCAAGTTAAATAAAAGCTCTTAATACAGTGATACATATTTATGTACCACAAAAACATCTCCAAGCAACAGTTACATAAGTGTACCACATATTCACCGTCTCTTTGAATAATAATTACTTTGATCAATGTTGTAAGGATGCTTCTAATTTCACGGTACAAGGAAAAACGGTGAGAAAATGACTCGCTGGTGGTTCCATTTAGTTATGAGCAGAAGAAATATTAATTAATGGAGTGTCGCCATCTTATCAAATGTTTGACGGTTGCTAGGGAGGTATAGAACTTGTAAGTAGTTCGGTTATTATTGTGACGTAGTTCCTTTTTTGTGCTGTAGGTAATACTTTACTTAATGTTTTCATATTAGCCATGTTGATGTCGGAAAGTGTAGTGAAACTTAACGTGATCATTTCAGCAAAAAAATAACACGGTAACTATGTATTATTTAGTTTTTTCTTTAATATTACGTCTATTCATATAAATAAGCAATATTGAATAGTATTAATCTGTGATCGTCATTTCAAAACTTCGTACCAACAAAACTAAAGTGATTTCAGTCCAACAATATTGATTCACGGAAATTGATACTTGTATAAACCAAACTTACAATATCAGATAAACCAACAAATAAACAAACCAACAAACTACTCGAAATTCGATCCTTCATTGTAAGTACCGCACTCAGATTCATAACAATCAGAGCCCAACTCAAACATCATATTTACATACATACATACGTACTTATATGTACGCTTTCAATAGACCCAAATGAAAGGCCGTCCTAGAGCTGCCAATCATATATTAATAATTAATTATGGTAGATGCGGCGACATGCTATATTAATTACTTGAATGATAGGTTTTGTTCGACACACGAGAAATAGAGGACAAATCTAATTAAATTAGTACGAATAAGTTTGTGAAGTAACTTGATATTATGAGTTTTGTGTTTCGTCTAGACTCTAGACAATTGCTGATTAATTAAGGCGATGTCTTTGGTGATGCGTTGGAGCATCAAAATTGTTCAGACAAGAGGACGATGAACGGTTAAATACTATACAACTGCGGGTTGTTCTAAAGAGTTATCGCGGCCCTGGCGCACAAAGGGCTCCCGAAGGAACACGGTGGGTTTTAGTCAGTAAAAGTCTGACACTCCCTCGCGCTGTCACCCACAGCGGGAGGGGTCATACTGATGATTTCCCATCGTTAAAAAAATAAATACTCAAGATTAAGTATAGGTACAAGTGTAGGAACGCGTGACTAAGTAAACCGCATGATGTTAAGCAATGGTTGGCGCAGTCCTTGGATGAATGACTGTTTAATTGTTTATGTCATGGTGAGTCCGTATCCGTGTTTTGGAAGGCACTTTTAATCTATACTAACACTGCAAAGAGTATGTTTGTTTGTAAGGAATTGGCTTAAAAAGTACTGGACTTTTCCCGAGTAATACAGTTAATATTGGTCGTGTACGGGAGAACGTTTCCCTGGGATGCCGGTGAAACCACGTGAAAATAGTTAGTCAAACATAAAAATTTAAGACACAAATCTTCTAGTTTCTATACAGCAGTTTTTATTCTCCCCTTCAATAATTTCCAGATCGTCATACCAGAAAAAAATTCAAGTTTAAAATTATCGAACTAAAAATTGATCTTGAAAAGAGAACATGACCAAGTTATTAAGCTGTTCCCTATTATCACCAAGCACATTATCCGTACGCTGTCGACCAAAAACCTCTTTACAAAAGCTCCAGGACCATTCATTGCAAATGACAGCGAATACAAATGATGGATGGGGTTCAGTCTTCCGCGGTGAAGTTGTACAAACTATAATATTTTATATATTTAAAGGTGGGATGGTAATTGATGATTTATTTGAGGCAACTAATAAAGTCGTTGATATGGTAGTCATACTCTTGGAAGTATGGCTGATTTAAAATCTAGTCATGAATAAGTTAGTGTTGGTTCAATGAAAATAAATCTTAAATAAATAATAATATAAATCATGATAAATTCAACATATCTTCAGAGAGTAGAATAAAATGAAAGGCATTTCAGAGGTGTGGCAGTGTATGTCGCATAAAAAAATAATAATTTGAAAGCTAGCTATGACTGTAAGAAGTCGGTTGGCAACTGATGGACTGCACATACTGCTGTAGTTCCGATCCAATACTACTTCATAGTCATAGTCATGTAATACTTGCACATTTTTAAAAAATATCAACAGATTGTTTAAGAGGGTCATTTGATCACTCATACATTTTCACCTTACAAAAAACGCAACACCCGTTACAAAATACCGGGCTTTATATAAAGTGTCAAGTTGGAGAGTTCACGAGTAGCTCTCATGAGCATACATTTTTAATGTCAGTAGATTGTTCAAGGTCATTTGATCACTCATACATTTCCACCTTACAAAAAAACCCCGCTTACAAAATATCTCGGGCTTCATATAAAGTGTCAAGTTGGAGAGTTCACGAGTAGCTCTCATGAGCTAAATGAGTTCCAATCTAGCCGGCCGTTGTTGGGTTTAAGACCATCATAAAACCTGAGCTTTGGCCCGTTTATGGCTCAACGATCTTAGACTTGGAATGCAGGTGGCCGCCCTTTTTATTTTTGACCGCAAATTGAGTTTTTTTTTATGTTTTTTTATTTTATTTTTTTGGTTTGTTTTTCGAGTTGGATCACAACATTCACCGTGTAGTATTTTATGAGCAGTTACCTATAATTTCTTCAATACACAAAGAAAATAAAGACACATTTGAGCTGATACTACTATAATTTTGCTCATTACCTTTTCTACTATGTTTTTGTATGATGTCATCTCACAAGTATCACTATTTCCTCACGTACAGTCAATCCAACGTTTCTTTAATTATTCTCTTCCTCTATACCCCCGTTCTGAAAGAAGACCTTCAATGTCACATGATCTACAGTATTTAATATTTCAGGTAGTACGCCGTCTTGTTCGAAAATAAAAACTCATATCCACCTTCCATTCCCTGCAGGTGAAGTTGAGCGGTTGTTACGCGAGTACCGACAGAATCAGGAGTTGGTGCGGAATATCGGCGCGCACTACTACCAGATCATCTACCCGGTGCAGCTGCGTCACCACGAGAAGATGGGCATTTCTACGCGCGAGGTCAACACTCCCAAGGTAAGGGGAATCTTCAATATTAGTCTATTTGTTAGTAAATTTCCGGGTGTCACATAGTCTTTTCAGAGTGTCATAAAATTTGCCGAAAACATGATTTAAAAAAAAACAATAACAACACAGCCACCGTAACAATCAGTCTCTGTTACAAAACAAAGTGTCATGCTGTTATCACGTGACTAATTTGAAGGTGCCTTAAATGGTGCCTAAACACCCGGTCTTCGAGCAGCATCATTCACTCTTAGTTACTCACTTTAAAAATATTTTCTGATTTATAGCTCTAGTTCTAGTTCTATATTAATATGAAAAAAATTAAAACGACAAAGGGAAAAACGGAATGTCATGAATTTTGGAGTAGCAAAACATCTTAAGTTTGTATCAGTTCAGAGTTAGTTCACTCCTACTGAGCAAAAGTCTGCTGTAAACTTTATTAAAAGAGTTTCTCATTTATTACATGAACATATTGAAAATACTTCTGCAATCAAGTGGTTTTCTCACAAACTTAAAACAAACCCTGTAAACAAGGCTATCTCCTCCGTAAAGTTTATCAATCAATTTTAAATTAACTCCCAAATAGGTCTAGAATTTTTAGGACCAGTTTATAGGTCCAGACCTGGCCCTCGGCTGATTCCAACGGACTTTTAATCCACTTACGTAGTTCAGTCAGGCTGTTCGAAATTCCTTCGATGTAAACTTTGTTACCGAAAAGTTGTGTTACGTATTTAAAACGGGTAAGAAGTAATTTTGGGTACATGTGTGTTTATTCTAAGTTCCGAAGTTACTTCGATCTTTTCTGAAGTAAGCAATAACAAAGTTTAAGATAATGTGGATTTAAGATGCTTTGATTGCATGTTAACATTGGATCCGAGTGGTGTTTTCATATTTATATCAAAAACAAACGTTGATGATGCTTTAAAAATATCAGAAAGCATCAAAAAGAAACATGGCCTTTTAAATAGTATTATCAACAAGGGAGTAGACTTTTATCGCTGATATTACTTTTTATCATCAGCCACATTTTCTCGGGTAAACTAAAGCACTTGGAGCATTGAAGGGCTGGTATATCACAATACACTCCCGTTTAAGAGCATCGCTCGTTCTTGTAGCTGTAAGGCGCGAAGGCCTAAAGTATCTGGGGTTCAATTACTCGCCTTTACGACGATATAAAGATCATCCGAGGAACATTCCGCCCCATACGGTTGAGCACACAAAATATCCGTTCGGGAGCCAATTTAACTTCGCTTCGAACTTGTTTGAAGTTGTGAAAGATTGTTCGATCGATTCCTCTGCCTTTTAAAGGTCCCAAGTAATTATATCAACATTCTCTTCGCTATATTGAGATCCGAACTGGTGGGATTAATAAGGAAATTGGAAAGATTGGAAGTAATTATGCTTTTGTTTACGACAGTTCGCTGATAGGAATTTTGGGGTATGTGATTTTAAAAGTAAAAATTGGGAAAGTTTGTACGACTGGTCCGGTTGTTAATTTTGGTTTACTTAGGGGATAACTGAGTTGAAGTTGGTTGGAGCCTGTTTTAATTTCGATTCTATTTTCGACTTGTTAGTGGGTGAGTGAACTTTGAGGGTATCGGTTGACTTTGATAGGAGTTTTCAGTATATATCCAATCAGGAGTATTATTAGCATCGCCTACGGATTCCAGGAATTTCTATATATGTTTCAAAGTCCTTATCCAGATATGTTTATATCTAAAAATATAATTTACGTGGTAGCCCATTCAAACACGTAATATTTCATCCAGGCAAATGAGACATGTGCAACTTCGCAGAAAAACATGTTTAGAGCAATATTAGAAAATTAATACGTGATATTAAACTCCCACCTGGCAATAAAGGGTACTCGCACAAATCTCATATTATTATCTAAAACGGGAGCACTTGCTTCTTTTCTATGAATGCCAACATTCTACTTTAATAGGATGTGTTCGACAGCGTGGAGAAGTAAAATAGCTGAGTGCGGAATATCTCAGGAATTCTCCAGAGTTTAAATGCAATCTACAAAATGAAGATGCTGAAAGTGAAGTCGATTCAACCAGATTAGAACATAGACGAGATAAGTTGGAAGTTTCGGTTCCTTTATTTGTTAGAAGTTTCTTTTCGTCGCGTGATTTGAAGATAATGTCGACAGTGAGCGATGAAGAAAGTGCAGTGCTTCATTTTTAAAGGCTGGTTTTATAAAATGTGTGTACATGTGGAGATTTTAAAATATGCCGATGGAGGCAGAAATATACGCTTACAGAACTAAGGTTTTGGTATCCCTGCATTTAAAATTATTAGTTGACTTAAAGATCGCAATCAAAATATACTATTTTAATTAGAATATGCGCAAAACAATGTTCTTATCTATAAACAAAGCTTTACTTTGACACCTAAATTATAATAACCTACACCAAATGGCCATCCCTAATTGCTAACGACAACGCACGAATATTCAAACATTTGACCATTTTGAAAACTTCCAAACTGCCCTTAACTTTGGGTTTAAAACTGAAGTATTTCGTGGATTATAATACACTTTAAAGTTTAAGGTTTATGAGCTAAGGGTAGGGAGCGATTTCATTTGTCTTTCTGTCATATGGCCATAGGCATATGAGTATTAAAGTTTAAGCATTTTAAGGCATTTTAAGGCCTAAAAAATGAGCGTATTGTATTTGGCTTAAAAACGGATTAAGTAATTTCAAACTGTGTTGAAAGTATTTTAGGGTTTGATCTTAGATAAGAATAATATGTATACTAATTAAACATTGGTATCTTAAGGTTGTTTATACAATTTTGCATTTACGAAAATTATTAAGAAATATGTTATAAAGAAAATGTGTTGGACAAAGTCATACTTATGTAAGTAGTAGAGACTTGGTATTGTTCTTATAATATACAATTTTAGCAAAGCTAGCCAAGATCGTAAAAAGCATACATATTCATTGGTTTCCTTCCTTATACCCGTGCGTGTCAATCGTAAATATCTTCTTATGAAGACGTATATTAACTAGGTCTTACGCACGAGTTACTTACGTCTCAGAATTGAGACATAAAGATAAATACAAAAGTATACCTATCATAATTATGTCTAGAAGATAGATGCTTGGTTTGTATTATCTAATTGAAACGAAAAGATTTATTATCATACTAGCTTCTGCCAGCGGCTTCGCCCGCTTCCGGAGGGAACTATTTCTCGTACCCGGATAAAAAGTAGCCTATGTTGTTCCTCAGGGTCTATTCTATCTCTGTACTATTTTTTCATCAAAATTCATCAGAATCGGCTGACTGGTTTAGGCGTGAAAGCGTAACAGATAGACAGACAGACAGTTACTTTCGCATTTATAATATTAGTAGGGATAAGTAGATGCTGCCAAATTTCTTTTTGGGATCTATATTTTTTAAGTCTGTCATATATTTGTCAAAATTTGAGTAAGTACCTACTTATAAGGGTAGTAAATTATTATGAAAACGTTTAAGTAAATATGGGTCAAAGTAAACATAAATTCTATTTACTTACGTCCTAAAACATCAAAATAGAACAGCCCCGAAAATATTCTAAAAACACTCCCACGGCAGTACTTGACATTAATTATTATTGTTTTCCAAAACACGATAGCTTGCTAATCGATATCGAACCTTATGCTATTGTTATAAGGCTGCCAACAATATTTTGCGAGCCAATCACTGCTTATGCCAATATTTTGGCCATACATAATGCATGGCGTTTCCCTCATATTATGTTAAGACGCGTATATATTATGCGCCTAACGATGGCGTGACCAAGAAAATGTACTCGAAGGACATATAGACATAAAATACATCAATAATATTAACAACATATATAGTATAGATATGTGAATGGATAAACCAACATGATTTTGCCAACTATTAAGAACAATACAAAGTCATCAAGTTCACCCTGAACTATAAAAACAAGTAAAATCGTTATTAACCACAAGTAAAAAAACTTAAAGCTATATATTTGTAATTACAGGTATATGGAGTTAAGTAACTAAATGATACTGTGTCATATAAATGTGTGCATATTGCAAAATAAATCTTTACATATGCCTAAATTATATATGTATTTTGCTTATTGCGTTTAGGGGTATAAAATAAAGTTTCATTTCTAACAATAATTCGGTATTGAAAACCAATACGCTTAAAGAAAACTTCCATCCTACATTTCTCCAGCAATTTTTCTTTGATGACCACTCCACGTAGTCTCAAAGGTATATCGGTATCGGGGTTCCTGAAAAATCCAATCTAGGCTTCGACCAACGTGCCG
>NWSH02000560.1:11209900-11232010 GCA_002382865.2 Heliothis virescens
ACCAGATTAGAACATAGACGAGATAAGTTGGAAGTTTCGGTTCCTTTATTTGTTAGAAGTTTCTTTTCGTCGCGTGATTTGAAGATAATGTCGACAGTGAGCGATGAAGAAAGTGCAGTGCTTCATTTTTAAAGGCTGGTTTTATAAAATGTGTGTACATGTGGAGATTTTAAAATATGCCGATGGAGGCAGAAATATACGCTTACAGAACTAAGGTTTTGGTATCCCTGCATTTAAAATTATTAGTTGACTTAAAGATCGCAATCAAAATATACTATTTTAATTAGAATATGCGCAAAACAATGTTCTTATCTATAAACAAAGCTTTACTTTGACACCTAAATTATAATAACCTACACCAAATGGCCATCCCTAATTGCTAACGACAACGCACGAATATTCAAACATTTGACCATTTTGAAAACTTCCAAACTGCCCTTAACTTTGGGTTTAAAACTGAAGTATTTCGTGGATTATAATACACTTTAAAGTTTAAGGTTTATGAGCTAAGGGTAGGGAGCGATTTCATTTGTCTTTCTGTCATATGGCCATAGGCATATGAGTATTAAAGTTTAAGCATTTTAAGGCATTTTAAGGCCTAAAAAATGAGCGTATTGTATTTGGCTTAAAAACGGATTAAGTAATTTCAAACTGTGTTGAAAGTATTTTAGGGTTTGATCTTAGATAAGAATAATATGTATACTAATTAAACATTGGTATCTTAAGGTTGTTTATACAATTTTGCATTTACGAAAATTATTAAGAAATATGTTATAAAGAAAATGTGTTGGACAAAGTCATACTTATGTAAGTAGTAGAGACTTGGTATTGTTCTTATAATATACAATTTTAGCAAAGCTAGCCAAGATCGTAAAAAGCATACATATTCATTGGTTTCCTTCCTTATACCCGTGCGTGTCAATCGTAAATATCTTCTTATGAAGACGTATATTAACTAGGTCTTACGCACGAGTTACTTACGTCTCAGAATTGAGACATAAAGATAAATACAAAAGTATACCTATCATAATTATGTCTAGAAGATAGATGCTTGGTTTGTATTATCTAATTGAAACGAAAAGATTTATTATCATACTAGCTTCTGCCAGCGGCTTCGCCCGCTTCCGGAGGGAACTATTTCTCGTACCCGGATAAAAAGTAGCCTATGTTGTTCCTCAGGGTCTATTCTATCTCTGTACTATTTTTTCATCAAAATTCATCAGAATCGGCTGACTGGTTTAGGCGTGAAAGCGTAACAGATAGACAGACAGACAGTTACTTTCGCATTTATAATATTAGTAGGGATAAGTAGATGCTGCCAAATTTCTTTTTGGGATCTATATTTTTTAAGTCTGTCATATATTTGTCAAAATTTGAGTAAGTACCTACTTATAAGGGTAGTAAATTATTATGAAAACGTTTAAGTAAATATGGGTCAAAGTAAACATAAATTCTATTTACTTACGTCCTAAAACATCAAAATAGAACAGCCCCGAAAATATTCTAAAAACACTCCCACGGCAGTACTTGACATTAATTATTATTGTTTTCCAAAACACGATAGCTTGCTAATCGATATCGAACCTTATGCTATTGTTATAAGGCTGCCAACAATATTTTGCGAGCCAATCACTGCTTATGCCAATATTTTGGCCATACATAATGCATGGCGTTTCCCTCATATTATGTTAAGACGCGTATATATTATGCGCCTAACGATGGCGTGACCAAGAAAATGTACTCGAAGGACATATAGACATAAAATACATCAATAATATTAACAACATATATAGTATAGATATGTGAATGGATAAACCAACATGATTTTGCCAACTATTAAGAACAATACAAAGTCATCAAGTTCACCCTGAACTATAAAAACAAGTAAAATCGTTATTAACCACAAGTAAAAAAACTTAAAGCTATATATTTGTAATTACAGGTATATGGAGTTAAGTAACTAAATGATACTGTGTCATATAAATGTGTGCATATTGCAAAATAAATCTTTACATATGCCTAAATTATATATGTATTTTGCTTATTGCGTTTAGGGGTATAAAATAAAGTTTCATTTCTAACAATAATTCGGTATTGAAAACCAATACGCTTAAAGAAAACTTCCATCCTACATTTCTCCAGCAATTTTTCTTTGATGACCACTCCACGTAGTCTCAAAGGTATATCGGTATCGGGGTTCCTGAAAAATCCAATCTAGGCTTCGACCAACGTGCCGTACATATGTAGATATGCCTGTATATACAAACACACACACAGATACGGCTTCCTTTGTAAAAGGGGTCGTTTGCGTGAACTATATTTAAAGCAAATAGCTTTCGGGAGAGCGTTTGAGCCGAAACATAACTGTACATGGAAATATCGTGCCCTTTTGATCTACAAAATCGAATATAGTACAACAAACAGGTTTTTTGTGAAGGAAATATTATTATGTATTGATTGGTTCTGATGAGGTCAGAGAGTTAGATTTACTATTTAAAGAAAATGAAAGAAGATATTCCAAATATATGTTTTTTGCTGACGCCGAGTTGATATAGATATATGAGCATATTAAATATAAGCACATGAAAAATATTAACCTAATCAATTAGTACAGTGCTTGCCTCTCTATAATAAAGACTAAACAAACTAGTAACTTTCGGAATACCTCTACATAAATTATGCTGAATTATTTTAATAAATATATTTTCAACAATGCTAAATCAAATTAGTTTTGAACCTAGACCTCAATCTTTGCTCTCACTAACTACAATAGCATACGCATCCTTCACATCACCTTAATTTAATCCTAGACTAGTTAATTCTAAACAGAAGCGTTCTTCAAACCCGTGCACTATTTACGACTAACTACGTGCAGTAAACAGTACGCGAACTAAATAAATAACATAATATATACATAGAATTCCATTTTCTCCCAAATCCCAGTTCAGAGGCTTCGGTAATTACACTGGCAAGATAAACAAGCCATGGAGATTCGTTTACTGACGACTAATTTTGTTTACCTAATGTCTGGATCACTAATGCGTCGATTTTTTCGGTGGTACAAGTTAGAAGAGGTATCGAGAGTGGGTTTTTAAAAAAAACTTAATAAAGACAAAAAATGCTTATTGGGAAATATTGTTCTTTATATATTGTGATGTTTTCTTGTTTTTTTGAATAGGTAATTGTACTATTTCTATATGTATGTGCGTATGGGTAAAAAAAACTTCCTAGGTTGGGGAGGCCTTTGTTCAGCAGTGGACGTTTTTCAGCTGTGACGACCGCGCTGTCAATAAAGAATGATCAAGTAACTGAATGACAGGACTTTTGGATTTAGTGTAGTAGTTTCAAGCAAGCTAATGACACTTATAACATTATAGCTTTCTAGACAGGAGTCACAATTTAAAAGTTTTTTTTTATTACAAAACCGCTATCGCTTATCAATTAATCGGCCTTGTCCCCAAGGGAGGAATAAATTGCGCCTCCAAAGACAATTTTCATGGATTTACAATCATTTCTTTTTCTAACACAAAAGCGTTGTTTGCTAATTTTACATAAAAAGCGTAGAGACCTGTTTTTCAAAAGTCTCCGCAAATAGATTTGATCAGAGTTTTTGAATATTTTTGTATACATTTGACTTTTGAGCGGTTCTTGAGACTAAGGGCCTATTACAAAGGTTCCAGTTAAAATTCTAGGCAGCTATCCAATAGTTAATGCCATAGCAGATAATAGTTTTTTTTAATTATTTTGACTACCTACCAAAACTTTTTTTTTATTATGTTATCTATCAAATAACTATCTAGAACTTTATCTGTAACCTATAAAACTGGACGTAAGCTTCTTACTATTCTAGTATTTATCAAAGTTTTTTTTTTAAAACAAATCTGGTCATTTTTGGTTTCAAAAACTTTATTTTAACCGGGTGCTGGAAGGAGAACCCCGTTAAAACGAGCCACATGTGTAACAATGAACAATCCTATTACAACTAAAACCGCATTAAACTACACAATCTTATATATCTAGAACAATAATTAATTCGTACATGCAGTATTCAGTAATTGCAGTAAGTAGGTCACAGGAAATCGGTTTCAGTGATACTAATTTACGTGAAATCAATCCGGTTCGCTTAATTTAGTTATTTGAATTGCAGAGGCTAACGCAAAATTCATTAGAATTAGTCGTATTGATCAAATATACGAAAGTCATTCTAGTATTAAAAGTATGCACCTATGTACAGACGACAGCACATCAAGTTACCACAATTTGTAAAATTTCTTCAATGGATTTTCAACCTTATCACAATAGTGGAAGGTAGATGTTTGATTGGTGAAACCCGACAGATTCGGGACCTGCTGTCTGTACTTGAAACCTTTTGCGCTTATTTATAAAAAATTCCAGTTTTATTTTTCATTTGAAATATTTTTTATAAATATTTTTATCCCTGATTAGTTGCCGCCAAACATTTTGTCATCACGAAACACTGCAGGAGTTACTTCGCAGACATCAATATTACGTACTAACTTTTTAATAGAAAATTGTTCATTATCTTTCTAATGTTCATGCTAAGTTGATAACTGCTTATTCCCTTGAAAGGCCTTATTTCAATTCCAGTAAATAAATAATTTAAGTTTCTCTTGTGATTTAATCATATCTTGTAAAACCCTATTGTTATAAACGCCCATATTTTCCTTACCCCCCATTTCTATTTATTAACAAACCAGCGTAAAATATTCTTCAAAAAACTTCTTTTCCCCACTTCCTCTTCAAAGTTAACTGATTCTATTTAACCGTTCCAAGTTAGCGGTTGTTCAGATTTTGAAACAAAAAGGCAACAGTAAAATACAGAATCAATTTAAAGTTTATAAAACGCGTTAAGGTTCGTGGTGAGAACCCCTGTTTACGGCTAAAAGTTACCGACTCCATGCAAATTGCATTAGGCCACCGTCTCACAAGGACAGTTACTTGTACACCCACCACAATCTTAACTTGTTTATATTTTACAATTTAACCGGAGTTTTACGAAGTTTTAACTGAAAACTTGGTTTTTAGGGTTAAGTTACTGTTATTGCGGCTCGTTAGTGAATAGGTTTCCGAAAGTAGTTAGAAGCGTTTTATTATCAAGTATACTTTAGTTGTTATGATAAATATTATAGTCTTACTCCCCCAAGGAACACCTACAAAATGAAGATGCTACCATAAATATATAATTAATTAAAAATATATATTTTTTTTAATATCCATTTTTGCTTATTTCTTTACCTACTAATACAACTTTTTAACGCTCAATCCTTCTCACTGTGAGTGGAGGCCTGTGTCCAGCAGTGGGACGATAAATAGGCTAATAAAGAATACAACTTTTTTAGATAACACAACATGATAAACACTGTCTGAGTCTTAAAGACCAAATTCTATTAAAAGGACCAATAATTCATCCAAAACTGTTTCAAGAAATGGTCCTTTTACCACACATGTAAAACCGAATAATATACGACATAACAATATAACACACACAAAAACCAACACAACCCTTAACCTTCAGGAAGTGAACTGTTTGTTGGAATAGTTAAACGACTCAGCTTACCCTTAAACTAACTACTAGCTCGAAGACAAACAAAATGTTAGATTGGTACGCTACCATAACACGGCGGTCACGCGTCTTAGAAGGCTCCGTTACGGATTATAAGGCTTACACTAGTTACAAGTTTGTTTAGTATTACCTTACCAAAGTAATTTAGTAGTTCTATTATATGTGTTTACGCATGGAGTGAGATTTTGCCCCTAATAATTATTTTAAGTACAGACAACAGCAGGATTAAGGATAAGGTCAGAAATGACTATATTAGAGGTACCTTCAAGGTCGCCAATATAGCAGATAAAATGCAGTAGAACGGTCTACTTTGGTACGGCCACGTCATGGAAAGAAAGAACGACCATAATAAGACTAGGAAGGTCTTAGAAATTCCTGGACCTAAAAGATGTCCGGGTCGCCCGCCGACAACCTGGATGGGGACCATTAGGAGGGATATGAGGACGAGGGGACTACAACCCGAAATGATGCAACTACGCCCAGAGTGGCGAAATAAGATTAGGAGGGCCGACCCCAAGAAAAAGGGACTTAACGGCACGGGAGAAGAAGAAGAAGACAGACAACAGCAGGTCCCCGAATCTATCAAGTTTTACAAGTCAAACATTAATANGTAAGTAGGTCACAGGAAATCGGTTTCAGTGATACTAATTTACGTGAAATCAATCCGGTTCGCTTAATTTAGTTATTTGAATTGCAGAGGCTAACGCAAAATTCATTAGAATTAGTCGTATTGATCAAATATACGAAAGTCATTCTAGTATTAAAAGTATGCACCTATGTACAGACGACAGCACATCAAGTTACCACAATTTGTAAAATTTCTTCAATGGATTTTCAACCTTATCACAATAGTGGAAGGTAGATGTTTGATTGGTGAAACCCGACAGATTCGGGACCTGCTGTCTGTACTTGAAACCTTTTGCGCTTATTTATAAAAAATTCCAGTTTTATTTTTCATTTGAAATATTTTTTATAAATATTTTTATCCCTGATTAGTTGCCGCCAAACATTTTGTCATCACGAAACACTGCAGGAGTTACTTCGCAGACATCAATATTACGTACTAACTTTTTAATAGAAAATTGTTCATTATCTTTCTAATGTTCATGCTAAGTTGATAACTGCTTATTCCCTTGAAAGGCCTTATTTCAATTCCAGTAAATAAATAATTTAAGTTTCTCTTGTGATTTAATCATATCTTGTAAAACCCTATTGTTATAAACGCCCATATTTTCCTTACCCCCCATTTCTATTTATTAACAAACCAGCGTAAAATATTCTTCAAAAAACTTCTTTTCCCCACTTCCTCTTCAAAGTTAACTGATTCTATTTAACCGTTCCAAGTTAGCGGTTGTTCAGATTTTGAAACAAAAAGGCAACAGTAAAATACAGAATCAATTTAAAGTTTATAAAACGCGTTAAGGTTCGTGGTGAGAACCCCTGTTTACGGCTAAAAGTTACCGACTCCATGCAAATTGCATTAGGCCACCGTCTCACAAGGACAGTTACTTGTACACCCACCACAATCTTAACTTGTTTATATTTTACAATTTAACCGGAGTTTTACGAAGTTTTAACTGAAAACTTGGTTTTTAGGGTTAAGTTACTGTTATTGCGGCTCGTTAGTGAATAGGTTTCCGAAAGTAGTTAGAAGCGTTTTATTATCAAGTATACTTTAGTTGTTATGATAAATATTATAGTCTTACTCCCCCAAGGAACACCTACAAAATGAAGATGCTACCATAAATATATAATTAATTAAAAATATATATTTTTTTTAATATCCATTTTTGCTTATTTCTTTACCTACTAATACAACTTTTTAACGCTCAATCCTTCTCACTGTGAGTGGAGGCCTGTGTCCAGCAGTGGGACGATAAATAGGCTAATAAAGAATACAACTTTTTTAGATAACACAACATGATAAACACTGTCTGAGTCTTAAAGACCAAATTCTATTAAAAGGACCAATAATTCATCCAAAACTGTTTCAAGAAATGGTCCTTTTACCACACATGTAAAACCGAATAATATACGACATAACAATATAACACACACAAAAACCAACACAACCCTTAACCTTCAGGAAGTGAACTGTTTGTTGGAATAGTTAAACGACTCAGCTTACCCTTAAACTAACTACTAGCTCGAAGACAAACAAAATGTTAGATTGGTACGCTACCATAACACGGCGGTCACGCGTCTTAGAAGGCTCCGTTACGGATTATAAGGCTTACACTAGTTACAAGTTTGTTTAGTATTACCTTACCAAAGTAATTTAGTAGTTCTATTATATGTGTTTACGCATGGAGTGAGATTTTGCCCCTAATAATTATTTTAAGTACAGACAACAGCAGGATTAAGGATAAGGTCAGAAATGACTATATTAGAGGTACCTTCAAGGTCGCCAATATAGCAGATAAAATGCAGTAGAACGGTCTACTTTGGTACGGCCACGTCATGGAAAGAAAGAACGACCATAATAAGACTAGGAAGGTCTTAGAAATTCCTGGACCTAAAAGATGTCCGGGTCGCCCGCCGACAACCTGGATGGGGACCATTAGGAGGGATATGAGGACGAGGGGACTACAACCCGAAATGATGCAACTACGCCCAGAGTGGCGAAATAAGATTAGGAGGGCCGACCCCAAGAAAAAGGGACTTAACGGCACGGGAGAAGAAGAAGAAGACAGACAACAGCAGGTCCCCGAATCTATCAAGTTTTACAAGTCAAACATTAATACTATCTCCATTGTGATAAGGTTGAAAATCTATTGCAGAAATTTGACAGATTGTGGTAACTTGATGTGCTGTCTGTACCGAGTGTCGGCTTTCCGTGCCGCTCTTATATTAAGTCTTCGAAATCAAAAGCCTTGATGATTAAATTGTTTGTAACGGTATACTCTTGAAGTTTGATTGTGATTCGTCTAAATGTCAAGTGTTGTCAAATTAATTTGGTGCTTACATTTTGTTGTTATTAAGACTAGAATTTTCTTGAGTTTGTGATATTTGTTTACATTTTTGTAAATTATAGTAGACTAACTGCCAGCGGTTTCACTCGCTTTCCGAGGGAACTATTTCCCGCACCCAGACAAACCAAATAGCCATAAGCTACTTTGATATATAAGCCTAACGTAATTGCTGCCAAGTTTCATCAAAATTCGTTCAGCGGTTTGCGCGTGAAAAAAAAACAAACATACATAGATACATCGTCACAATCTTTCGCATTTATAATATTAGTGGGATTGTTTTACTGCCCAAGTTATTTTTTGGCACACTTTATGATTCTAGAACGACTTTAACTTTTTAAGTGTCGAAGGACCAAATTTTTTAATGGCGCAGATCTTAGCAATCTAGTTGTATGAGTTTAAAGTTTAAACTGAATTTGTTTGTATTGTTTCAGGGCAGAGGATATGATTATCAACAGGGCACGAGGTCACGCGCAAGGGTGAGTAATTCAATTATATTTTAAGTGTAAAAAAGTACATAAATATTTTTTAATATACCCGAAAACGCGAGTAGGTAGAACAGTAAAAGAAAAAAGTCGAACGCACTTAAAAACAATAAATTCCATTAAAACCCTCTATAACACACTATTATATACTTATTACTGCTTCAAAATATATGCCACCTTTTTAGGTTTAGTATTAAAATAATGATCTACATACTGAATAGCATAGTTGAATAAAAAACTGCGTAACATATTACACCCATATATTTCCCTAAGGAGCTATTCTAAGTTCCACATATTCTCTTCTAGTTATACTTATCTCAAGACGTTACAACTATTAATTTTGTTCTTTAAAATATACCCTTCAGACTAGAATCATCATCATTAGCCTTTTTATCGTCCCACTGATGGGCATAAGCCTCTTCTCATACCTACAGAGAGAGATTCAGCGAGATTTAATCACCACAGTCTTGCGAAAGGTAAATTGGTGATTTCAGATTTATCCATAGTAATATTATAAAGCTGAAGAGTTTGTTTGTTTGTTTGAACGCGCAAATGACAGGAACTACTGGTCCGATTTGAACAATTCTTTCAGTGTTAGATAGCCCTGTTATCGAGAAAGGCTATAGGTTACTTTTTATCTGGGTGTGTCGAGTAGTTCCCACGGGACACGGGTGAAACTGTTGGCAGAAGCTAGTATTTCAGATTTTTTTTTCACATTTACTCAGTCATTGGTATTCAAAATATATTTAGAAAGTTAAAGTTACAGTGATACTTGACTCGTACCTACACGCTTGTATTTCAGGCAGGAGCTTAAATCACTAAGACTAGTATAACTATGACTAATATATAATAGTTATGTCTAGTCTTGGTCACTAGACAATGGTGACCAAAGTTTCCGTCTGCACATAACGCCATAAACATTGGAGACCGATGCAACATGTGGCGAATGCGTTCTAGCGTAAAGTAAGACGAAAAGGTCATCATGTGTGAAGAATGGTCGACTAAACGACCATATTTGGATAATAAACTAAAATGATAGGAATATTTTTGCCTTTTGAACACGATGTTTTTTTTTTAACTCTAATTTAGAGGTGACAAGAGGTTATAAGGTCCAGTAACATCATATGCAAATGTTAAAATTCTACTTTCTATTATACTGGCAGTTGATTATATTAACAAACGAACAAAAATAAAAATAATATCATGTTATAATGATGCACAAAAAACTGCTATACCAATTTATTATTTAGTACAATATAAAACAGTCAACGACTTACATACAATGAATCTTGATTTCCATACAAAAAAACTAAATACACACATCAAACGACAAACAAAAAGACTAACCGAAATTTTGTTCACAAGCCAGCATTTCAAACGATGCCTTCAGAAAGGAACGCGTACTATAAAACACGTAATTTTCAAAGAGAAGTCACTTTTCCCCTGTTTTTACGTACAAAACATACATGGAATCGCGTTTTGCATTCTGTCAGCGTTTTGGTTCACAAATTAGCAGTGCGCCCACTGGCTGTGGAGGTCCTAAATTAAACACTGGTCTAGATTAAAGGAGTTTGAAAATATGCAGCTCAGTTTTTTTGTTGCTAATTTTGTGGATCGTGCTTTTGACAAGTAAATTCTTCATATATTTATGGGTCTCTACACTTTGTTTCGTGAATACATAGTTTCAGACCATGTATGTTTTCATTACACAGTTAAAAATTCTGTGAAAATGTTGAGGCTAATTAATAAATTATACAGTTTTGCGATTAGAGACAATGCATATGGAGCTAATGTCAAAATCAAATAATCACAAAATAACAAACGATAGCTTATAGAATTCCAGCGATAGCATGTTAAACAATTTGCCTGAAAAGCTTTAATATTCAGCTGTCCTCATCATAACAAACTAGGATAGCGACAAAACCTGACCTCAATAGAATCTAGACAATAGATTTATTTATCGAAGCAAAATATACATGAATAACCGCAAAAACTTGTTAATCCATTCACGTAGCCACTCAACATGGAATTATGATGGAGATTTCATATAATACCCGGTTAAAGCAATAAATTACACCTGCGTTGAAACGTGTGTATTTAGTTTCAACCTCATTACGTTGCTGTCGAATTTTGACAAATTAATCTCGACTTTACTGCTGTGATGTTAGGGTATAGAATTATTTGTGAGGTTTTGTTTGTGATGCTGATGTGCATAGGAGTGGCAAGCAATTAGTTACGCCATTAAATCATTATTGAAGTTTTAGTTCAAAACAATCATTGTCTCTTGTATGCACGTAATTAAATAGCAGTGACGTATTTACAAAGTCCTTATCTTAGTCTTTATTTAGATGCGAAAATATCTAGTAAGAGTCACGATTAATGCCTCAACTTATGTGTATGAGCAGAGCCAAGATTATTAGCCGATGATGATAGTACAGGCAAAAATTTAGTAAGATTTATTTGAACCTATTGAAACAAGGAGGTCAATTTTCCCTTGCGCTCCGGTACCAAAAGGTACACAAGCGATACTAGATTTCACAGAAACTTATGTATATCAAAATTGATAGACGACTTTCTTGGCTGATTGGATGACCATCTTTTCATGGCGAGTCGCTCCGTGTTTCAGAAGTCTGGGCAGTCATTTGAACATCTTTAGCAATCATTACGGGTAGTCAGAAGCCAGAAAGTCTTACCAAGGGGTATCGGGTTGCCCATGTAGAGAAAAATTGAGACAGATAATTTTCTTGGCTGATTTACGTGAAATAGGAGACTCAAGTATTTTACATTTCTACAAATAAACAAACAAGCTTAAAACAAAACTTCTGAACCTACAACTTCTTACGATCCATAATACATGCAAACCCAGTTAGATCTAAGTTCAGGGCTTAAACAGAATTAATGCGACTTGTTCCAGACTAGCTTTCATTAGGCATGCAAGCCGGTGCCCCGGTACAGGCTTTCATTACACAAACCGTTACCTGGCTGCTTGAAGGAGGTATTCGCAAATAAATGGCGCCTTGTAATACATAATTAGTTTGAGGTTTTAATTAATGTTATAGTCTGGCAAGATTGGAATTGATAGCGCCATTAGTAAACGGAGCAAAAATGGGAGTAATTTGTTGGTGTACTAGCTATTATTCGCGGTACCATACGCGTTTCAGGAAACTTCTTCCCGCATGGATATAGAAAGTGACTCATGTCTTTTTTAATTTCTAGATTATATGTGTATGAAATTTCAGAGAACACGACAGACGTATAAAGTTACTTGCGCATTTTTACAATGTCTACGAAGTTTTAGTATGCATATAAAAATATGTCTAAAACATTCTGGAAAAACTTAGCTTTCTTTACCTATATAGCTTCCATATTTTTGATATTATTATGAGAATTTGAAGGCGTATTGTCAGTATTTTTTTACATTTTAATTGTTATATTACAAAGTACGACTAAAACTCATGCTGTAACTCATACTCAAACTAACATAGTTGAGTGTTTTACTTCAACTAACTTATTCCACCAAATCCCAACCAATTTCCAACTACTTAACAACATAATGAACCTACAGAATGAGATACATAATCACAGCGAACAAACGCAAAGTATATCTTCACTTCGAAGATAGCTTCCCTCCCGCTATATCTCAGTACGTTACAGCTATTAACTTCTCCCTCTATACAAAGCTAATTCATCTAGTTCTGTATGTCTGTCTGTATAGAGTACAATAAGAGCTCAGTCCTTGTCTGTGGTGGGGTTCGTTTACTGGGAAATTATATAATAGTTACGGATTTAATGTTTCTTGTAGTTATATTACGATCTTTTAAAGACGTGTTTATGCACCTTATTTACATTAAATACGACTGATCTTTTCACTAATGAGTAAACATATACACCACACCTTAAATATATGCAAACTTAAATTACTAAATTAAAATTAAAATAATATACAAACAAACAGATAAGACCTTATTTGAGAATGTTATTAAGAGATATTATAATATAATATCTCCTCCGTGTAAGAGGAGGACTGTGCCCAGCAGTGGGACGATAAAAAAGGCTACAAAAAAATAAATATATATAATGTTCCACCTGGTTATTATCTACAATATTGAACTTTACACTAAACTAGTAACAACTAAATATAAAGTAGATAGCTAGCCATTTACTGAATGTATAAAAGGGCGTATCTAAAAAAATCAGAATGAAAATAAGATTTAGTACATCATGCCTACGGAGATCTGAAATTCAGAACCAGTAAGTAATGAAGATCCTACAAAACAGTCCCCCATAACTCAATGACGTAACAAATGACACATTACACAGTCACCAAGGAATTAAATACAATAATGAGGATCCCAAATCAAAATTAGCAGAAGACAAACGCATCCTGAGGGAATAATCCATTAATACGAACAAGTGAAGGTATATTAATGACGTCTTTACTAATTAGTGGCTCATGAGGCAATGAGGCCGTATAACGTTTACGTATCGAGAGCTGAAGATATGTGAGATATGGATTTGATAAGAATCTAGGCTTTTTTTGTTCCTTGGTGAGGAAGTTGTTAATCTATATTATTCTTATAAAGCTGAAGAATTTGTTTGTTTGTTTGAACGCGCTAATCTCAGAAACTACTGGTCCAATTTGAAAAATTATTTCAGTGTTAGATAGCCCATTTATTGAGGAAGGCCATAAGCTATACTATAATTTTTATCCAGGTGCGCTAAGTAGTTCCCACGGGACGCGGATGAAACCGCAGAAGCTAGTGTGGGAAATGGCTTTGATAAGACTAAGATTTTTTGTTCCTTGATGAGGAAGTTGTTAATCAATAACCATAACTTACTAATATTTTTGTCATGGGTATGCGAAATGATCTTGGTCCATCGGCCTATCGGGCTCTCATGCCAACACCACTGAACCGATTACAACAAAAGCTAGAGCCTGAAAAAGGACGTAAGCTACTTTTTATTCGTGTGCAGCAAACTGTTTGCTCATAATGCGGTTCTAAACTGCATGAAAGGGCTATTTAATTTAAGGTTACTTCAATAAAAGGCACCAAATTATTGATTTTGTCTATTAGAAATTCAAGATTTTTCACTTGCACGTAATTCTGTTTATAATTAAAATCGATTGAAACTTAAGTAAACAGAGCGGGCATTTTCTTAGAATAAAAGCCCCTGAACTAAAAAATAAAAAATATAAGGAACGAAAAGAGTATACTTCTGTTTTTTTTTTTTTATCTAAGCCTTCGAGAGTAAATTAGCTTGATATCAAGTAATGTTTATTTAGGCGACTATAGGTACCTGTTTTTTTATCAAATCATAATTTTCTTTTTACAGCAAAAACCTTTTAACTGAAACTTCCTGCGCTGATGATATTAATTAGAATTTAATTTGCCTGTTTTACCTTCAAAGTAAAACAGGTCTTTTGTTGATTTAGTTTTTTACCTTGTAGAAACTTCCGATCTATAAAAAAGTTTTTTTTTATTGTCTTTTTTCAGTTTCCTGTATCCTAGAAAAATACTTTGAGAATACCTCCGACTATAGCTAAGGTTCTATTTATTTCCATACTTAATTAATTTTGTGCAGTTTGGTACTTTTAACCTGAGAAAGCCTGAGGAAAATGCCTTTTATTTTCATTCGAATTTAAATAGGCTTTCATAATTTCAGTAAAGTCATGCCCATATATAAATTAGAGCCAAATATTACAAACCAAAAAAGCGAAGTCACAAACAATTTTCGGTCTAGCATATTTTTAGCCAACACACGACGCACAAAAGCACACCTAAGAGAAAATGATCCTGCCTCCCCCCTTAATTACGTCCCCCTCTGAGGTCAATGCCCTCGGTCGTAATTATTCTTACCCCCTATATCTACCCTTTATTCAACCTCTAGTTTTGTGGAGAAAAAAGTGTTTCAATCATAGATGTCTTTGGAGGTTGAATCATTGATGTGAATCGTCCATGGTGGTGTCCATGGTAATACCTTAGGGGTTTAGCAGGGATTAATTAAGAGCTATTTATGGTGTTAGGTTGAAACTCATTTATTCGTTGACCAGATAATCTGGCTCTTATGCCTTCGTTTCATGGGTTCGTGGCGTCAATAATTATATTTTTGTGAGGAATATGATGGGAGTTTTTCCTTGTTGCGTTATAATTTGATAGTGTCTACATAAGTAAATTCTGTTGGTGATAGATAATTTTATAGTGATAGGCTCAGTTCATTGTATGTCTCAAAAACTCAGTATCTACTACTATAAATTTTTTGTAAGTCAAACAAAAGCCTATTTAAAAGAAACGATATTATGCTTAATTTGAATTGAAAATTGTCCATCTTAATATTATGATCCCACAGTGTCTCTAACACCTTACAAAATCTATACCATTTTCCTACCTTTTACCGAAAATATCCAGCTTAGCACAGTCCACGAACACCGCCGAGCGACAACTCTACTAGCAGTTGATATAGTGCAGCTCCCGAACAATTTACTTAGCATTTCTTGGCAAGGTTGCACGTTAAGCCCAACTTTTTAAAGGAAAACTTAAAATTATGTCTCTCAACGGACTTTCTAACGATGTAAATTCGTGCTAAAATTACTGCAAGAGTATTTTGCAGTACAAAGAATGGTTGCATTTTGGAGTATCGAGTTTGTAGTTAGAACTGGAAAGGACAATCCATATGTACTTCTATTAATGGAAGTGTGAGTTAATTTGCTAGTTTGTTACATTTTATCGATAAAACGAGTAATCCAATTTGTATGAAATATGCCGTGGAAAAGTTGAGAGCTTAAACTTACGGTACAAGAAATAATACAAAGGTCAAATCTTGTAAGAACTTTAAAATGTCTATTTTATTTTATAAATACTTATGTGTATGATAATTATGACTCAAGATACTTCCAGATAACTAACAAACATAAAACCTACCAATCATCCAAGCATAGCAAATAACTACACAAATAATAGAGATATAATGGAAGCCGAAATAAAGATAATTACGTTTGACAGATTGCCCAAGGGATTTGTCGTCTCACTCCGATGATATTACAAAGATTCTAATCTAAGTTAGTCAGGTAATCAAGCTGTCAGAAATATGTTCAAGATGAGGATTATTTTTGGAAGATTTTATGCTTTCTTGAAAGCCTAGACTTATAAAATCAAATTAGATGAGTTTTTTTTTGATAATCATGGTATGACTGTGACTAAGATTTATAGATAAGACACAATGTTATAATCGTAGAGTCACTCCGATTTGACTTGAAATGAGGTCGTATTTTAAGATGTATACTTTCGCACGTTTTTGCATTTTGAACATTATTCTAACAGTATAAAGTTTTAAATATTTTACTAAAAATTTTCATTCTGTCAACTTCAACATTTTTTATCGGTTAAATAAATATGTATTCACACTTTATTTCGTTCCAAGCTCAAGCGAACGCCACGAGTAGTGTATCATAATTTTTCTTAGAGCGAACACGAAAATCTTATATTACCGAGGTGTAGAACATAAATTACGAGCGTGACAAGTTAATTTATTGCCTTCTGCTTCTCCTATAAATTAGTACGTTGTTATTTTACGTATAATGTGATAATAATAGGAAAGGGTCTACGTGCTACGGCGTAGCCAGCGACTACGGCGTAGCATATTGTTTATAGTGTTTTATTATTCGGTGTTAAAACTTTTTCTTTGTGTATAAGGAAATGTGGTAAACTGGTGTTTTCTTCATTCTATGGAGGTAAGCTCTGTATAGCATAGTTTTCAGCACGCTGTGTACAGATGACAGCAAATCAACCTACCCGCACTTAACAAAATTTACCAATCGGACACTAACCTTCCACTATTGTGATAAGGTTGAAAATCTATTGCAAAAAAAAACCATTGAGGTAGGCTAATATGCTGGCGTCCGTACATGATGAAAGTTAGCCAAAACTGAAAATTCGGATCACTCATTAATTTTACCTTATAAAGACTCCTTGATCACATAATTTTTCAAGAATGCAAAAAAAAGATTTATGTTCCAACACTGCTGTGTACGGCAAAAGATATCTTATTCGTATAAATGCTGAGAACGTCTAGAAACGTCTAGAAAGCCCTTGGAACACGGCGACGTAATGCGTTGAATTTAAACATTAGAGTAAACTGCACTGCAATACATTTCTATTGCAATCGGGTTTTTCAGACGGTGTACCGTTTTACTGCAAAATAAGTTTTCAGTAATGTTAAAGTGTTTCTAAGGGAAGTTTTATTAGGGTTATTATTTAGTATAACTGTATCAGTGATTTCGGAAAATCATTTTGTTAGACCTGAAAGATTTTGTTAAAAAAAATTGAGATGAAATAATTGTAGGTATTTTTTATATTTTATTTTACAAACTTATTATATGTACAGATTTAAAAAAAAATGTTGTGATTAGAAAATGTAAAAGAAAATAAAATAATATTTAATACCTTACTCGATAAAAATGCTAAAAATTTAATTATATCAAAAAATCAAATCTAGGTAAGATTTTCCTCGTTTTCCAATCACCCCAAATAAAATCAACCCGTCAAACGCTCAGCATAATATTCCTAGCGTTCCCCTTCTTACTATTTTCTCGAAAATATTTAAAAAGCAAACAAAAGGCGAACGGTATCAGTTTTCAATATCCATTGTGTCGGGGGAATGAAGTCTCGACCTTATCTCAGATATCCAATCGCTGATTGAAACCGACTAGTTCGGTGTTCACTGCGGTGTTTTTTCAATATTTCCCGAGATTGAAATTTGTTGGGCAAGCATTGGAATGTAAATATTTTATGTGGTCGTGAGATTTCTTAGATTAGGTGCGGAGATGGTTTAATTACTTTTCCTTTTGTGGTTTCTTGAGACCTTTTTGTATTGGCTGGTTTTGTGATTTATTTTTAGTACGTATTTTTGTAAAAACAACTAATGCTCTTGGAGAATTTAAAAGAAGGAGCCTTATACTTAGTAAGCCTGTTATAAAGTGGTACAATTAATAAATATTGTTTCTCCCTCCCATCTCAACTGTAACTGCATTATAAAATCTTATCACGTCAACACTTTGCCATTGTTCTATAAAACACTCATTCTCATTATTTCCTATAAATCGTTTTTCAGATATCATAACAATTCTATTCAAAAGAATAATTAGAACAGCATTCAGATGCTTTACACAATCATTGACACGCATTTACGTACTTACTGCTATACAATATATAATACATAATCACTAGTACAGTCCACGACAATAAATCAAGTGCATCTAAACCTTAGCACACACGTCCGTCTAAACGTCACGTCAAAGATGTCAGATCACGTCAACGTCATTTTCTGCAAGATTACACTTGAGGACACAACGAGCGGTTGCTTAATGAAGCCCGGACGCTTCGCACTCGCTCCACTAGTCCATGTAATTGGATGTGTTAACTGGTATGTGGACACGCCTTTAGAATTCTATGTGTAATGGCCTTTGAAGATTTGTATCGTAGTTTTTTAGTACTATTTTTTGTGTTAAATGGATGGAAAGTGTTCGGGAATTTTATTTGAAAATTAATGATTTTTTACAGTTACTTTAGCGCAACGTCGATTTTTTATCTCATTGTGTCTAAATGCCTTTCATGTAATTTATTTTCAAAACTGTTATTATGAATATTTTTCAAATAATGTTTTAACTGGATGACCTTTTTATTACACTAGTTTTCTTCACCCGCGTCTCGTGCGAACTACACCCGGGTAAAAGTAGCTAAAAGCAAACAAACAAAATCTTAAATTCAATATTAGTGTAGATGACCCGATAATTTGCCTGAAAACATATTCATTTTCTATGAAATGATAGCAGTGCAATCATCATGAAAATGAGCCAAACTATCTCTGCTCGTGCAAGACTTCAAATACGTTTAAATGAAGACCTCTTTACCGTTCCTCCTCTAAGTATTTATAGACTATATAGTACCGTTCTATAGTAGTAGTATAGTGCTGGGTAAGGAGCCTCAAATCAGCTTGTGAGCGCTTCCAATTAATGTCACTCTTTGTGGCCGCGGCTCTTAAGCCTTCTATTGAGGTTGCAAGACTTCTGTAATTTGCGAGGAAACCGTCTTATTTTATACTAGTACACTATACATAGTTTTAAGGAGCTTGAAAATGGGAGCACAGTTACTACTGAAAGCTTATAATTTTTTAGTAAGCGTTTGGGGAAAAAAATCATTAGGTGTTTCTCAAACTCGCTCCCGGGTAAACTTCCCGGGAAAACCATGCGCTGTCAAAATATGGCCAAGTCGCCTAGAATAGTGTTACTTTCAACAGTAAAAGACTATTCAAATCTGTTCATAATTTTCGGAGCTTCAGTCAATACCATAAAAAAATCAAATAATCAAATCTGTCTTCAAAATTATGAATCAGATCTTATGACCAGAGACTGATACATGATGACAATATTACTTTACTATATTTTTGTGCAGTATTATTTTACTCATTCATTATTTCACTCTAAACCAACTTTTCACCAACAGCACTTACTTCTATACCTAAAGAAACAGTCACAATCTCACTAAGAAAGGTATTAAACCATAACTACAGTTTCGCAACAATGCCGGAATGACTGATGGAACTCCGATTGACCCCGCGCGTCAACTCGCGCATGATGAATGGCCACCGTCAGCAAAAACATGCCCGCTAAATTAATGATAGAAATTAAGCCAAGTAATGTGTAGCTTTGTAGGTTTTGCGCGATTTAGAACTAGGTATTATTCTAGGTCAAATGAAATGGTAACAAAAGGATTATTGTGTTAATATGAAGGATTGAATGTGAAGAAATATTTTTTTTGAGCTCGTTTTGTTTGAATTTGGGCGTTTTGTGGGCTAGGTTTTTGTATTTTATTGTTCAAATTAAAGAATTGTAGTCATTTACCGACTTTTTTGGTGAAATATAATCGACAATCGTATAATAATTTGTGTGATGAATATCTATAAAATATTTTTTGTGTTGATATGAGCTTACTTTGTAAAACTATTAATAGTCATTAGTATTGATCATACTTATAGAAAAAAGTACATAAAGCTATTTCATATTTAGATAACTGTTACTTAAACAATGGTCAAATAATTTTGCTAGTCACCAGCAATATATGAAAGTTTAAAAGATAACCCAATAAACTTTAAACCATATTTATCACCAAAACAGAAAATTCAGTGTCACCCAAAATTAAAGCAAATTGCAGGCCATTACTTACAAACTGCACTTCACGCTGTACTGCAAGAGATTTATTAAACACTTAACAGAAAATTAGCACTTTTTTACTGACCCTACTCACTCTTAAGCTTTCTATTATTATGACTCGTCTTAATAAATATTATTGTTATTATTTATCCTTGTGGATGAGGGATGTGATTGACGTGTAGACTATCTTTTATCCTTTTCGGATTTATTTATGTTAAAGATACAATATAACAAACAAGTCGTACAAAAATATATTTGTTGATATGTAAAGTATATTTGTTTTTCTTAGAATAGTTTTCTCAGACGGTTTGATGAAACCTTACATAGTGAATGTTAATATTTTCATAAAATGTGAAAAACGAAATAATTGTCTAGGTACAAATCATCAAAAGCATGCAATAATTATTATAATCTCCGAGAAAAAAAAAACTATAAAACATAAGATGAATAAATAAAATTACCGGTAAAAACTACCTACGTTCCTAAAATATGCTTGAAGTGACCCAAAATATTGTCTAACAAAAGAAATAAAATAAAAACACACCTGCCTCAATTTTAATAAGCCCAAGATTTATGTACTCTCACATCATTTTTAACAAGACAAAAGGGACAAACACAGGTGGTAATAACTCAAACGGATTTTATTATACGTCGGTAAACAAATATCAAATATAAGGAGGCGACCTTTGGATACTTTACTCTAAAAACACTACAATTGAAAATCAACCTTAAGTTGTTAAAAATAAGGTTGAATTTTAAATGGGGTGTTGATAGTTTGGCCGGAGTTGTCAGCGTGATTTAGTACTGGCAGGGTAGATGAAAAATTGTCGGCACAGCGCACAAATCATCCGCGCGCCTATACCGATAGACGGACAGACAATAATTTAGCGTTTGCCGATATTTATCCCCTGTCCGACGTTAGATTGGGACGATAATTGGTGTTGCTACACTTTCGTTTAGGATCATACGGATTATAGGCTTCGGGATATTTATTGGCTATTTCTTTTTGTTAATTGTGTAAGAAATGCTTGTTTTTGCACCCGGTTTCACTCGCATTTTTATATAAAAAGAATAACCTCTTTTAATATAATTAGCCTTTGGGAACAATTTTCTAAAGATAGCACATGTTTTAGGGATTAAATAGTGACTTACTGGTAGACACATTTTGAAAAAATATACAAAAATCTTTTAATAGTAGGTTCTAGTCATTTTGACTAATACTAAACACGTGCCTACATGTCAAACTAAAGCTTAGTCGTATTTACAGTGACGAGGGATAATACTGAAAAAATATAGCCATTTCTAGTTTTAGCAGATAAAATAAATTGTTATTTACCTTTTTGTTGTTTAAATAGGCCGTAATGCTAAATTAACTATTGTGTTTCTTATTTTATTTTTTGTTGCCAAATAGCTTTATTTGTTCAGTATTATTAATTTGTTAAACCTTTATTTATGTAAAAGAAAATTATTTTTGATTTTTTTTCTTCTTTTTCGCAATGAAAAACGTATTTAATTAAATTCTCTACACATATATACGAACTATACATTTCCGTAAATCCAAAACAACAGTACAAGCTAACATAAACTAGACTAGCTAAATGTTAGCCCAGTTTGCATGCACGGCAGTGTAGCTCATGTTATGTCAGAGAACTGGCGATGTTCTATTGTTTTTATTATTAGGGCCCTTTTCTTGTCATGCGTATTTCAGCCCGCACGCGGGTCTCGTCCGCATGCGGGTGATAGCACGCTCCGGGCCACACGCAGGACTAAGATATCGTTTGCTGCTGCAGTGTTTTGCGTGTCGCCAGTCGCTATAGTGGTGTACAAATTTCTGCAATCGATTTTCAACCTTATCACAATGGAGGT
>NWSH02000560.1:11234113-11274381 GCA_002382865.2 Heliothis virescens
TGTCATGCGTATTTCAGCCCGCACGCGGGTCTCGTCCGCATGCGGGTGATAGCACGCTCCGGGCCACACGCAGGACTAAGATATCGTTTGCTGCTGCAGTGTTTTGCGTGTCGCCAGTCGCTATAGTGGTGTACAAATTTCTGCAATCGATTTTCAACCTTATCACAATGGAGGTAGGTTAATGTTTGATTGGTAAAATTTGACAGATTCGTATACGTTGACCTGACAGATAGCCGCATCCGGATAGCGCGCACGCGGGTGTGCGCCCGCAGCCAATCCGCATTCAGCACGCGTGCTACCCGCACGATAGGAAAAACATGTATGAAATCATACGATGCGGGCAGCCCGCATGCGGACGAGATCCGCGTGCGGACTTAAATCCGCATGACAGGAAAAGGAGCCTAAATACGAGAGTCCTGTTTCGCCGTGTAACGCTAGCTCTGAGTAGCCTTGCTTTCGCTTTGTAGGATTCTTGGAGACTGGGTTCTTTTTTCGTACTTTCTGTGTAAGTTTTGTATCGTTAGTTCTGTGTTTAAATATCTTTGTTAGAGTGATATTTCAATATGACGCTTCACTGTTATTATGAACTGGAGGGTTTGTTTGAACACGCTAATCTCAGTAACTGTTTAAACGATTTGAAAAACACTTCCAGTGTTAAATAGCCGATTTACCGTGGTATTTAGGCTTTTTGTCCTGGAGTTACGCGGAGTTGTTCCCACGGGATGTAGATGAAACCATTGTCGCTAGTCTTATTAATATTATAAAGCTAAAGACTTTGTTCAATTACAGGAAATACTGGACTGATTTGATTTGCCGAATTAATTTCAGTGTTAGATACCTCATTTAATATCCAGATGAGCGAAATAATTACCGTGAACCCGTTGGCAGAAATATGGATAATTATTTCCTCACATAACTACTAAACTATAAGGTGTTATAAAGGGTGTTTCTATTAACAAAGACGTTAGCTATTCCACTTCGACGCACTTATAGTAAGGTATAAACCACTCGATAGGAAACGTATCAAAGACATGAATCTTGTATACGGTTAATTAACTAACTACTAATAAATTAATTTGTTATTCACACCGTTTGAGAAACGGTACTATTATAGTAATTTATTGCCTTACCTTTAGAATTCAGCTTCCCAGCCGCTACTATAATTACTAGTGAAATCACATCATATTAAAAAAACAATAAAAATAAGTATAATATGTAGTATATTATAGAAGTATTATTCAAAATTAATGCATATCCTCAGAAACACGGTGTATTTAAAAGTATAATATGTACATCTTTACTGCAAGATTCGTTGCTTTTATCTCTATGAAATTAAACAGAAAAAGTCGGATAATATTGACTGCGAGTAAAAATAAACCAGTAGGTGGAATTATTACGCCAGAACTGCTGAGCAGATTTAAAAAATAGTAACCGAAGCCTGAGAGTCTAGAGAAAAAGGATATAAGCTACCTTTTAGCCAGGTAGTTAAATAATAAGTGGTTTCTTCAGGAGGCGGGTGAAAAATATAAATTACTAGCTTCTGCCAGCGGCTTCGCCCGCTTCCCGAGGGAACTATTTCCTATACCCGGATAAAAAGCCTATTTTGTTCCCCAGGGTCTATTCTATCTCTGTACTAAATTACATCAAAATCGGCTCACTGGTTTAGGCGTTAAAGCGTAACAGACAGACAGACAGATTTACTTTCGCATTTATAATATTAGTAGGATGGGGATTCTAAAACATTTCTTCTCTTGAAAAAGTCTTTAAGAAAAATAATCAGTTATTTTTCAAAATTTCTCCTAAAATACAAGCCAAACTAAAACAGTACCGTTAACTAAGTGAAGTCGAAACTTTCAGTACAACATGGAGTTTGCATACGGAAGAACTCAGAAATGTGAGTTCCGACCAGCTCCAATGTGCTCTTATTAAAACTTGATACTACTCTCAACTACTGCTTTCACATTATCTTGATCGTATTTGAGCTTAGAAGGAACTTTTTTCTATTTAGTTTAAAGGTAAATCAATTATTTTTAAGGACTTGTGAATATTTTGTAAGATATAAAGACAGAAATTGACTTCTTAAAAATCGTTTGCTAAGTCTTTCTCATCTGTTACATAAACATAACAATGTTATGATATAACCGATAGACATTGTTAAGAATAGGTCTTTTATTTTTTTTACCAGCACTTAAATGATTAAGATATGTTGTATTATCTTCTTATCTTAACTGTAGGAAAATTTCAACGCTGAAGAAACTTTCGACGGTCATAAACCCTGCCAGTATACACGTTAATGATATATTGTCACTACATTCACAAGTTTATCGATCCACCACATTTGATTTCAATATAAATATCTACTGATTTCCTCATCTACTTAATGATAAAAATCAAAGATTGGAAAGTTAAGTAGAACAAAACTACGTTCCACATTCGAATCAAATTTAATGACGTCATAAACAAAAATGGCGCTCACTATTGGTGCGGACGACCGGCGCAACCGCACCGACCACTAGTTAATGAATTTAAAATTAAATACACATAAAATTGTGGGAACTCGCCCACTGCATTGCTTAACACATGACTTTACTGTAACTGATAATATTGTTTTATTCAGTAGAATAAACAGCTATCTGAGAGGCTTTTGACTGCCATATTGACTGACTGTGTGACAATATGGAGCTGAAAGTACAGACAACAGCAGGTCAACGTATACGAATCTGTCAAATACCAATCGAACATTAACCTCCCTCCATTGTGATAAGGTTGAAAATCGATTGCAGAAATTTGACAGATTGTGGTAACTTGATGTGCTGTTGTCTGTACAATTGGTGAATTTCATTTGAACTTTAAAAACACCAAGGGAATTTCGCCATAATATGTTTCTTTAAAAAAGTGAATTGTAGCGTTATTTGACCTCACATAAAACTTTTACAAAAACTACTAGCTAACACTTTTTTAGAAGTCTGTACATCAAGTATCAGTTAGTTACGAACAGTGATGGACTTTGAGTATCAGTAAGTAGAAAGGTAAAAGAAAGATACATCTTTATTGCTATTCCTATTTCTGTGAAGAAAGTTTAGCAAATTAGCGAAGCAAATGGCTCATACAGATTAAGATGCCATTGCTTGCTGATTTCCTATTGGAAACTGTGAGGTAACAACAAAATTTTTAGAGTAAACTTCACCTGTAAAATGAAAACCTCCTCTTCATTGTATCTGCCCAAAACCCCAAAATTTTCTAAAAACCTGTCAAACTTATTTATTTGAGGCAACACTAACGATGATTGATGGAAATCCAATTGTATAAACAAAACAAAATAGCAATTAATATCCGCCATTTTGTACAGCCAAACAAAAAATCAATAAGCTGCCGGTTAGCGTTTTAAATTAAAAAGTTTTGTTAGCAAAGTAACTCGAAGAGGCTCGAGATTTTGTTCTGCGTCAATCACTTGGCGTTCTATTAGATCGTAATATTTTAATGTATTGGTATTACAATGGAAAGTGAAGGAAAAGGGAAATTTTATCTTGTGGAGAAATATGATGCAAAGTTTAGCATTAATTTCTTGTACAGACGACGGCAGGTCAACCTACCCGAATCTGACAATTTTTAATAATTGAACATTAACCTTCCACTGTTGTGATAAGGTTGAAAATGTATTGTAGAAATTTGACAGACTGTGGTAACTAGATGTGCAGTCGTCTGTACCCAAATTAGCTACTATTGGGTAGCTAGGTAAAAAAAATATAGAGTTAGAGTCACTGAAAATTCAAAATGCGCCAAAAATATTCAGTGCTTCTTAAAACGAAAATACCTCTTATTTTAGTAACACAAAATTTCTTCCCCAACAGAACACTTTTCCCAAATCGAACAAAACGCATTCCGATCTCATCTCCAAAACGAAATGCATCGATAATCGCAACCGCATTCGGAAATCGCATCCCTATTTGGTAAATCGGTAACAATATTCGATACAAACTATCGAGTCGGTACGACGCGACCAATGAAACTGCATCGTACTCGGCTGAATCGAAATCCCTGATTGGTATCGACGTTCCTAGGATACAGTCGTTTATTTTATTTTTATGCTGATCTGAAAGCAGGGCTGTGAGATGTTTTCATCTGGTTAGGTATAGATTTGTGGGGAATCTGTATGCTTAGTCGAGTCTGAATGGAGCTGCGTATCTGATTTATGTTTCTACGTGTACATAGTTTTACAGTAAAATAAGTCTAAGGCTGAGTTGCACCATTTAACTGTAACGATAACCAAACCATAAGTTCATTAAATACAATAAAAAAGTATAATTATTTATTTAATGAAAAATGCATTAAAAAATTACATTAGATACTTAATTTTACATTAAATTACATTAATTTATTCTAGATAAATCATTAAAAAACAATCTAACTATAGCTGAGTCGGCTGATCGCAAATAGAAAAGGGAAGGAAAAAAATCAACGCAAACCCCCATTTTAACAGCACATAGGCTCACCCCTAAATAGTTCACCTTACATATACCACAGCCAATTAATCCTCAGCCCAGGTACTCCCAAAAAGCTATTGTCTCTACTCTGTGGGCATATCGTTATCATCGCCATACAAACTACGAGTAGTTTCACCGTAAATAATAATTATATCGATACATTTATTACGGTGTTACGGTGGTGTTGTAAAGCATTAAAATTGGGACGGGTTATTGTATGTCATGTTATTATGGTTATCTAATAAAATAAATAGTTGTGGTACTTAAATAAGGCTCTCGAATACGATGAGTGAATGGGTGTACCAGGTCAGGCAAAAGTACCAATAAAACTTTTATCCTTACTATTATTAAAAATGCGAAAGTAATTCGATATGTAGTGCTTTCATGCCAAAACTACTGAACCGATCTAAACGAAATCCGATACATAGCTATATAGTATAGAGCCTGAGATGAGACATGATGGCGTCCTAGCCGATTATCGGCCACCGTGGCTGTTCTCATATAAGGAGATCAGCCAGCTGTGCAGGACATATTATAGTGCACAAGCATTTGCGCAGATAAAGGTGCACTCCCTATTCACTAACTCTCATAACCCGATGGGACGGCAATCCGACACGACCGGAGAAAGATCAGGCGCAGGGCCGACATTAACGTGCTCTCCGATGCACGGTGTATCAATCACCAATTTCCAACTCCGGGCTGCTGTGTGAAAGTTTCTATAACCCACAAAGCGATTTCGGCCCGTCCCGGGAATCGAACCCGAGACCTCGTGCTCAGCAGTCGGCTATGCGACAACTAGGCCAACGAGGCAAAGATGAGACATAGGCTACTGTTTATCCGGGTGCCAGAAATAGTACCCTCGGGAACCCAGCAATACGGCCCATATCTACTAAAAATAAATGTGACGATACATTATGTATATACCTACTATTAAATTATAGCCTTGGTCTAACTGACAAATTAAATTTAAATAGTAACGGCTTATTTTTTAAAACCACAGTTAAAAGAGTCACAAAGCAACTAGTACGCGAGGTTCTCAGAAACAGAGTCAAAGCGAATACTGAGAAATGTACGGATCCATTGCAGATAGGAGCAGATAGAGCAATGAATGGGTATATAGGTAAGTAGGTATCTCGTTTCAAGGAATTACTTCAATTAAAACGTACCTATTACTGAGAATGCTTTTGTCCTGTTTGAAATCAAATTATTATATAATTATTTTGTTTGTCAAGTACTTATTTTATTATTTATTTAAACTATTACGTAATTATTATATTACATGAAATACAAGGGATTTCATTTATTTAAAAGATGCCACAGGCCCTACATGAGTTTTCAGAGAAATAAAATGAATCCCTAAGGAATCAATGACTCCGTTTGAAGACACTGTTTACAAACTCTTTAATAAATATATTAATCATTGGTTGTACCTGTGGTTATATATTGAATGGAAAAAAACACTGGCGGCCAACAAAAATAGCCCAAAATAAAAAATACAAAAAAACATTTCATAATTACAAAAAGTTAAATAACGTAACGGAAAACCTCAAACCTCAAATAACACAGAAATTGTAATTACATGAGTAGGTAGGAAATTATTGAAACTATTTGCGGGTAGTTTCGCTCCATAAATAAACCTTCGCTGGATTACATTAAACCCTGTTTATATAGCGGATGAGTTTAATACTTTAAGTTATGCTGACAATTGTCAGTGTGTGTGTTCGTAATGAATGCGTAATTATACAGATGTTTCATTGTGTGCGTGCGGTTAACATTGCTTAAATGTAGTCATCATAAATTTTGGTATAAAATTGCACGCTCTGATTTATGTTTAACAATATATTTTTTGGTTCAGTAACTTGGTAATTATATGTATATTTATAGTCGATCAATTTTTTTCTTTCGAGAGTTTTTCATATTTGAAAGCCTTCTGCTTCTTGACAAGTCTATGGCCGATGACTTAAAATTTTGGATGCCGCGTAATTCGAAACGAACACGCAAAAAAAATTAAGCTGCGTTAAAACCTGCACCGAAAATTGGGCCAAACTCAGTCTTTCGACCCCAAAAGTTGGATGTAAAAAAATAAAAGCACACAGCTCCCCAAAGATGCATTATTCGGACGGGCGGTCCTGAATCTGACCCAAGATGGGCATTCAAGCCATTTTGCGTAAAACACGTAAACATTTTCAGGTTACACTTGAGGCCAACGAAAACCATCCACAAAATAAAATATACTGTCGATTTTTTTTTGTAAATTTTTATTTGTTTTCCTATCCAAATGTTTTCAGACGTGTCCAATCTATCTTGGATATTCTCTAAATTATCTTACACTGCTTAGTTAATCTAATAGAGCAAGTTACTAGATACATCTTCAGGTTAATAATCTAATATATTATCATACACACCATAACTACACTTGCACCAATTGTAAATTAAATGCAATTTCAGTACCACATCCCTAGAATTTCTACCACATTTCTGGTACACGTGACAACACTACAGAAGGCCGTTTATTGTTTCTCTTCTAGATGATTTATCACTTGAAGATATTGCAATTTAGTTGCAATGTTGAGTTATTAGAGGAGCGACGCCAACAAATTGTGGGTACTTTTTTTTGCAAGGAAGTGTAATATGATTCGTTAGTTCCGCCAACGTTTTTAGTGTTGGAATGAAATTTAGTTTTAGTTCGCGGGATTTTTTGGCTGTGAGGAATGTGAATGGGTTTCGGATTGTCGAATCTAGTTTAGATATTGCTGTGGAATATTCGCATAGCATTTTTTAAAATATTTTTAAAGTATGATTGTTTGAGAAGATTTAATAAATATTAGGTAAGTATTTATGTTTCTATAGCTCAACCATGAATGTTACTCAGCTGAAAACAAATTGCTTCAGAGTTTAAACGTGCAAAGTATAATTTTGTCTTGGCTTTCTAAGTTGAAATAACCAACCATAGCTTCGGAACAGTAAAAATAGTAGTACACTCCCCAATAACATAACATCTTTCATCGATATTCACAATAACAGCTTATCTCTTACAAACAAGCTTTTCAGCCTGACTGACAAAAAAAATATACTTTTTTTCTTTACTTATCAGTATCACGATCCAATTATTCGATCGAAGATTGCCTGTGTTGCTGTTGCTACTATCGTAGGAAGTACACTTCGGTGACTCTGGCTTTATATGTCGACTCCTACGCATTTCAAAAATGTTGGAAATACTGCTCCACTTTGAAGGCTCCGTGGTACGCGGTTGATTTGGTTTTGAAATGAATGTAATATTTTTCTAAAAGTTTTTGAATATGAACTGAAAAATTGGTTCAGTTCCTGGTAAACATCTGCAGCTTATATTAGTGGAAACGTACGTGGAAATTGTATCATATTTTTTTATATACTACGAGTGTTTTTTACCTCAGTTTTTATGTAATATATATTTTGAGTTAGGTTTTCAATAACTGGATATAGAAAAGAATTTGTATGAGATATTCGGTCTATGTTATACGGTCTCGGTGACAAACTCGGTGACCTCATATTCAAGGACCAGCCATAATACAGGCAAAATGACAAAAGCGTCACACCAATTTTTAGACAATAACCACAATTTTACTTAACACCTGACAACTTTTTATCCAAAGCAATTTCCCAAAAAGACCTAAACCCAACAATTTTACTCGTATAGATTACAAACTTAAAACATCGCTCAGATAAGTAAATTCCATTCCTCCAACAAAGAGAGCAGCATTATCTGTGGCACTACACTATGCATTAGCACCGGCAATATATTATCGCTAAGTGTTTGTTACATTGCCGAGTGTACTCTCACAGGATTTCACTATTTACCGCCAGCTCCAACAACACACGCAATGTATGCTTCTCATTCGGAAATTGTTTTCGTGCGCTTACGAAAGATTTATTTACGAACACTTTTAGTTTATTTGCTCGCTCGAAAATGGTGATTAATTTTCCTTGGAAACGTGTATGATAATCACGTACTTTCGCTGTTGGAGTTGCAGAGATTATTAAACTGTACTTTCGAAGATTTAACACGTTAATGTTGCTTAATTTGTGGCTGGATTTTGGTGGGAAAATGTTTATGTTTTTAATGTTAATACGTGAAATGAATTTCTCCTGAAAACGCTCGCTTTTTTCTCAGCCCGGAGGTTTGTCCACATTGATGTTGTTAACACACGTTAATTTTAATCAACGGTGTCTCCTAAAAAAATAAAAATCCGACTAAAAACAACAACACAGTACAATAAAGCACTGCTAGAAACAAACGAAGAACGGAAAGTTAGAACCCATACTTCACTGTAGTAAAATAGCCTTAACACATAGATAGAACAAAGAACTAGTGACATATAGGCTCTTTGCTAATTAAAAACATCGTACGGAGAGACCCTACTTAAATCAGTACGGCTCCCGATTTTACTCCTCCGAAATGGGATGCGTATTTGAAAATGGTGCTAAAGAATTTCTTGAATATCTAGAATGTTTCTTTGGTCTATATTTTACAAATTATTTTTAATGAAACGAAATGAAACAGAGCTACCTATGTTTATATTTATTTCTTCTGGTAAGGATATGACCTTTTGCTGTAAATTCCATCAACTATTGAAGTAAACTAATTATGCCATCGAAAATACCACGTAAATTATAAAACTAATTATTTACCAATATACTTATAAGGAAACCTTATTAGCTTAGCTTTATCAGACGTGTTGTTACTAAATGCGCACCATTTTATTGTATATTGCGTTGAATGTTGCATTTTATTCTGGTTTAGGGTCAGGGTACGATTTTGGTTGACCACTGCGTGGAAGCCAAGGATGCGTTCAGAAGAGTCCGCGTGTAACTATGTGCAATAATATGTTGTACAACAAAAATTACGTGAAATAATATGACCTGCACAGCTAGCCGATCAGCTTGGAGAAAAGCCACCCCGTAGGTAAAACTGGGCCTATATCATTATTAAGTACATAACTCCAGCATGAACACTCACCATAAAATACATATTTAAAAGAACTCGTATCTCTTCCCCTACCTTTACAAGCAACTTCGTTTAAACATAAGAATATGTTGAAACATTTCCCACCTAATCCATCCATAATTAACAACTCAAGAGCAAAACACCATCATCCGCAAAAATAAAAAGTAAAATACCGATTTGCATAAAAGAGCTCAAAGCGAAACTCTTAAACCGCATCAAACTCATTTCTTGCCAATATAAGCAGAAATTCCTTTAAATTTACAACTTCGCTTATCCATTCCACAGAACTTATTTACTGCGCTTATGTTTGGCAGCGTTAAGCTCTGTCTAATCCTCGGGAAAAGGTCTGGGATCCGAAATCAGTAACTTTATTTCCCCTTGTTTCACATTTTTTCCGAAGCTCGGATTCGGATCTTTGGATTTTTGGGCTCCATTTGTGGCGAACTTTGGTCACAGAAGCGATTTACTGTTATCGGTGCATGAATTAAAAAGGAAATAGGTGGAATGAAAGTATCAAAGTATTTAGAAATCTGAATTTAAAACTAGACACATTTGCATACAGCAAACGTGTAAGGCTAAATTAAGTAGGTAATTTATGTCATAGATCTGTCCCACCCTATGGTTGTGTTCTCCAAAAGTACCCTTTACCAAAATTTATCCAAACCCCACAATAACGACGCAATAATTCCACATCTTCATTGCACCATGCTGATGCACCAATTTTCGCAATCTCACACGCCCAGAAAGAGCGAATCATGCACCTAATTTCCCCCTAACGCGTGATCTCCCACCAAAAGGGTACCATTTGCAAAGGACGCCGCTAAAGTGGCATTTAAAGTAGGCGTACCTACGTAAATAATAGCAGAGACTGGGCCTCTGTATCAGAGCGTGGGTAAACACCCAAGGATGACACAAGATCTTTACGTTGATACAAGTGATGTATAGTGGAATTATGGCAACGCAAACATTTGTACGTGAACTGTAATTGCGAAATTAATTAGTTTCTGTAATAACCTGTGCCTGTAGTTTGTAGACGGAGAGTTTGGACATGCAATTAAGTGTTATGTCCCAAAGGCATGCTGTGGCCTAGTTCCTGTGATGACCCTTTTTTGGGCGTGTAAATATTGTGATGGACGTGGAGCTTATTGCTTTTAATATTTTGGGCTTGGATAGTATAGTTGTGAGAACAATTACTCGGACAAAATCTAGCAGACTTTAAAAATGTTAATGAACTAGGTGCAGTCGACGCCATTTTAGTCTTAGTGAGTAATGTATATTCTCCTGTACAATAGTAAATTAGTAAATTATAACAAAAAAATCTAAATTCAACACACTCAAATCTATTCACATCCCTACATTGCTGTCATCAAATTTCAAATCTGCCCCCACTAAACCAATTACATGGAAATCTATCAGTAGGCATCGATGGCTTGGTGACAGCACACTCTAATTAACCCTAACTAATTGTGTATTAAAGCCGAGACCCTCTTCGAATTACCATGTGACAAACGCATTGACGGCCGGACTTTGGGCGTAATAATATTCAGGGATTTTTGGAACCAATATTCGTTGGGACGAATTTGAATTTGGTTCTAAGATTAAATTGGATAGGTAGAATTTTTGATAGAATGTAGAATTTAGGGTTTCAGATTAATTGATTTTCTAAAACATATTGTTTTGAAACTGTAATTCAAACTATATATTTTACGACACCATTGTTACGTCAGGCATTGAAAACGTTAAGATTCTTAACCCACACATATCAACATTACACATCAAGCACACAAAACGAACCAAAACTTTTAAACAAACAATCACGGCTCCAGTCAACATATAAGGTATTCAAAGGAATTATTCATTGTTCCCGCGTCTCGTCCACCGAGTGTACTTCAAAAACACGCTTATCTTACTCAAACTTGTATCAAGTGAATAACTCTGAAGTTTGTGCAATTTGTTAAACTTTCACCGTATCGACATCTTGTTAGTATATTTTGCCTTTTGTGAGGAAATATCAAGTTTTACGAGTGCTGCGTTTAACAAACTATGTTGTGCTCCCGGCGTTTAGTACATTATCAAAGTTTTGTTATTTATGCTGCTTCACTTTTCTTTTATTCTTATTTTATAGTGTCAGAAACTACCTATAGTGTGTTTATGTTATTCAAGTATCAGGTCTTTTAACAGTGTGTTTCAATAGCTTGTCTATCTGTGGATTGGCTAACTACAGAATTTGACATTACTTGTATGAGGCTCATGTCCTTCTCATGTCAATATTGTATCTCTGTTAGGCGGGTTCAGATTATTGAAATCCAGCGGATTTCAATAATAAACTGACATCCAAAAGTTAGGAGATGCAATCGTCATAGAACTTTGTATAGGTATCATAAAAATAGATGTACATCAACCTACTTTAATTTGTCAAATTTCTTCAATAGATTTTCAACCTTATCTCAATAGTGGAAGGTGAACGTTCTATTGGTAAAAATTGACAGATTCGAGTAGGATGACTTGTTGTCGTCTGTACGTATCTGTAAAGTTATTTGAAATAAATACGTTGGTTTTTAATCACCAAAAACGCCTACAAAATGTAATAAAATTAAAAGCCAGCTACTGTCACTCGCAGCACTTTAGATACTAACTAAAATAAATAAAAAACATGGCGTCCAAAAATAATTCATAAATCCAGTGCCATCAGGGTACACGTAGTTTGTTTTTCACAAAACCAGCGCGTTGGTGCATAGCCTGGAGCGAAGGTTTATTAAATTTCTGTGATAGCTTGCAATAATCTGATGCATCGTGCATACCCGCCCCGGGTTACCCCGACCCGGGTAATAGCCCGGGTAATCTTATTTTTTTTAAACGTACATTTTGTGTAGCAGTTTGCTTATTAGCTGAATACCGGCTTATAGTTAAGCGTGTGGTTTTTATTGAGTTAAGTTATAGTTTTTAACTTAGCTTTCTGATTAGCTGAGGTGCTATTTGGAAGGGCATATTGTGGGTTTTGCTTTCTTATTTCAGATGTATTTTCCAGTGTTACATAGCTCATTTATCGATCAAGGCTGTGGACTACTTTTTGTCTAGTTATAATACTTAACTGACGAAGGTTAAGCCGCTGACGAATGCTAGTTTTTAAACGAGATGATGTTATGATGTTTCCTTAAGAAATACAACTCACTTTAATGATATTATTTATTTCGGCCCACATAAATACTATATAAATCCCCGCTTTATTAAATAATGTGAGGAAAAATGTAAGGTAAGACTTCTGCCACAACAATAAATAAATATTTACAAAGCACTTCAGGAAAATGCGGAGAAAACGATTAGAGGGCCGCACAGTGGTTCAACGATGTTTTTTGTGCAGACAAAAAATAACTTTTTTTGATCTTTTATTGCGTTCAATTTGTGTATAACATCCTGTATAGAAGGTATATGGTAAAGTCCTTAAGTACTCGGATACAATATTGTTTCCATAAAACTCATCTGTTGACCTACATATTTGATAATAAAGAGTTGTTATCCCTTCCTTTGTATGTTTGTAAGCGGCTATTGTTTTAGCACAAAAGCTCCACAACACGTGCAAAAACCCCTCATTAGTCGTCGTTTGTATAAAATTCTGTTTGCCATAGTTCTACGTGTGTGTAATTGTCATTTGATAGGCAGGGCATTTGGGTTACTAGAATAAATAGTACTCTAAATTTTTTAAAGAAAAATTAAGGTCACATTTTTTTAATAGTATTTTAAACGGTTGAGTTAAGTTACAATTACGTATACTTGAACATGATGATTACTTTATTTTATTGTTTACGTACTTTTGAGATGTTCTTAATTTGTTCAGAAAAACTAACAACAAGAAATCTTTAATAGAGTTGCATAATTATAACTAGGTATGAACTAGATAAAATCAAAAACCTTAAAAATATTTTAATCCTAAACTTACAAAACAGCTCCAAAAAATTTTGGCACATAATAAAAAAAAGAAAATGGAAATCACGCCAATCGGACTGGCAAATTCAATCACGAAGTCAACCTTATATAATTATGTTTGCCTCCTTGCTTTTTCTGGCGGAATGGTGACGTCACAGCTAACTGATATAGACGTTCGGTTCATTGACCCGTCACAACTTATTTTTCCTAAAGGATGACCCATTTGTTTCACGTTCTTGGGTGGATATGCCTTTAAGGTAGTGGTGTATGAAACGTCAATGCAATCGAGTGTGGTGTTTAAGCATTATTTTTACAGATTTCTGTATATTTTTTTTTAATGTTGAAATATATTTTACTAAGCCGTTTTCATAAATTATAACACATATTTCCACAGTAAAAGCGTATTTTAATGTAAAAAAAATCTAAGTATGAATGAAGAACATGTTCATCATTTTTCAAAATACAATGATTTATTGTAGTTTTATTAAAAATAAGTGAATATGAATAACAGATTAAAAAAATATAAATTTAAAAATAGTGTTTCAGCTTCCGGTTATTTTATAATAACTGAAAAAAACGTAGGTGCAAAAAACATTGAACTTTTTTCATGTAAAAATATAATATCTAGGAATCTGGTATTATTTTGTAGTATTCTATTTTCCCAATATTCTGTATTCTCAGGACCAAATTAAATACGGTAAAGAATGGTATTTTCAAGAATTTATTACATAAAGTACTGAATCGCCAATAAATAAGCGTAAAATGTCACTTATGTCAGTCATAAATTGTGTGGTAAGTATGTAATTGAAAATATTTCATACGTCTCCACTCCTGTCTGCTTATCAAATCTTCAGAATCGCAATTTAAGGCAGGATTTAGGATTTATTATTAAATGCCTTTGCTCTTTATTATTCTGTGAGAGTAGATTTAAGGATAAAAAGAAAACATTTTATCATTTTGGCTGAAATGAAAAGAACTGAAAGTCTTATTTTACCTGGCTGAGAAAAGATCTACATATTCGATTTTTATTAATATTGATGTTGAAAATGTAAAATTATGAATTACCTAGACATTGGCTTTTGTGAGTCTGTAGCTGGCTTATTTAAGTGAAATCTTACAAATTACCAACTGAACATGATTTTCGAAAATTAATTTTAATGCTATGTTTAAGTATAATTCAATATTTGGAATGAATTTCAATGCTGCAGAAATGAGTATTAAATGGAAATTGCACATATCGAAACCCTTTCAGATATTTTTACCCAACATCTGTTCATTAATTTTATTAAGAATTATAACTAATTCCTACATTTTCTTTGTTTCAGACTGGCAAACACTTTCATAGAACTTCACTTCTCATCAAAGCTTTCAACCACAAGTTCCGATTGGATCTTGAGCTTAACACGTAAGTAATAATTATAAGAATTTTGTCTACGGCAAAATTTTATTTAAACCACTGTGCGGTAAAATTTTCTATTTCTGGATATCTATTTTTACTGGAGTTAAGGAAAAATTAATCTTTCCTGAAAAGGTATTAATTATTTTCAAGGGTAAGGTTTTTATTCATTATTAAGACTGGTTGTTGTTACTAGGCAGTAAAACTAAAATAATGATTTGTATACCTGATTTCATAGGCGAATGGATCTAAATACCTTTTCCTTAAATATCGAGTTACTTTTACTTTACTATCGAAAATCGAGAAGTATTACAAAATATCTATACCTACTCCTAATTTCAAAGGAAAATTCACAACAACCCACAACTGCAAAAACACGATCCGTTCAACTCTTATTTATACCGAACCCTAAACGACTGAATAAAAAACTTCCAATTTGTTGAAAATAAACACAGCAATCGGCCCAAAAGAAACCCGAATAGTACAAAACGGTAACAAATTGTACCAGCTCAAGGGAGGACTTCAAAAACAGTTTGAACCAACACCATAAATGAATGCAGAGACGGCCGTGATGGGAACTTATGAAGGTACCAGGAAAACAGAGACAGGAATAGGTATACAGAATCCTTTAGAGAGAAAAGGAGAGGAAATATGAGGTGTTCAAAGAATCCCCGTTACGAGGAATCGTGGGATTTCTTTCGTCTATAGATAAGCTGTTTGTAATTCTGAACGAGTTCTTGTATTGCAAAATTCATATTATGAGGAGCCTAGGTTATTGGCGTATTCAAGGCATTGAGGCTTATTTGCTACCAAACTGTAAGATTACTTGGAAAATCCTGGAATTCATTTTGTAGGTTAAGGTTGTTATGTGATATACTCATAACCGTTTTTATTGAAGGGTTAGATAAATATATCTACATAAATGCCTTAAAAAAGTTCATGTTTTTTTTGTAATGGCACCTGGCATTCCCATGAAAAATTTAAAAAGTTAAGTGAGAAATTTACGAAGTAGAAAAAAGTAGTTTGACTGTTTTTTGTTGCAGTTGACAGTTGCTGTCAGTTAGTACAAATAAGTCAGTTATCCCTTGAAAACTGACAGCTGTCAACTGCAACAAAGATTCGGTGGCATTGTACAGACAACAGCACATCAAGTTACCACAATCTGACAAATTTCTGCAACCGATTTTCAACCTTATCACAATAGCGGAAGGTTAATATTTGATTGGTAAAATTTGACAGATTCGTGTACGTTGATCTACTGTCGTCTGTACAAAGTTGATACCATGCTGATATCAATCATACTGTATAATATAACAACGTTAAACACAAACGGAGCTGAATAAAATCTTTTTTCGCGGCTAATAAACAACCCTCCAACATTTTTCCTTGTCAATTGATTACCATAGAATCCCACTTCCATGGAATTTGCTGCTGAAATCAATATGGAAATAACATGTATAATATTTACATACTGCCTGCCCCTTGGGATTTTTGGTTGAAGGTATTTTATTTTTGCTTGTTATAGTGACCCACTTTTGAAATTGAGATCGATCGGCCATGTTTGATGGTAATGGCGTTAAGCTGCAGATGATGCGGTTACATGTTCGCTGGGGGAGATACGAACCATTATTCAATACTTTTAGCTGGTTTTCCAACTTCCAAAAGAAAGATTTGCAGATACTTACTTCTAGAGCCATGTTAAAAGTTTTATAAATCCAATACAGTGTTTTTGAAATCAGTTCTTTTGTAAAAGAACTGATTTCAAATTTTTCTGAGATTTTGAACATTGGGGAAACAAACATAACATATAATTAACAGGTTTAAAAAATATATATTTTATACTAACTTTGATTTATCGTTACGATAAATTACATAAACACTGACATGTATGTGGTTCTCGAATTCTAAGATTCAGACATAATCTTTTCTGAAAAATTGGCTTTCAAAAACGTTTTCATACAAGAAACAAAAATTGTCCCCAAACTCTTTAGTCCAACATTTAGGTTCATAATAGGGTTGCTAGCTCAAAAGTTCTCTACCTCGTTAGACATGAAAACACAGAACTAGGGAATATTCCTCTTTGTAGGTAGAGAAGTAAATTCTGTTCCCGTAATAAGGAAAATGGTTCCTTTAAGAACACTGCGCTATGCACCTTTGCAATTTATCAGACATTTGATGCTTTGAAAGAAATTCAAAAGACTTTCGTATGCATTAAAATAAAATATGACAAAGACATTAAGACTCAAATCTTTTCTCTGACACATTTTCTTTAATTTGAAACAATCAGCTACTAAATGTCAAAATTAACTGTAAACTATTCTAAAACTGTTAACATATCAATAGCAAAAAACTCAATAAATAACAAATACCAGACGAAAACCTTCTTTAAACTTCGATAAAAATATCACATCACTACAATCCCACGAATGTCGGCTATGAACATCACTACACGCAATCCCCACCCCCGGCTCCTCATAATACCCTCATACGTCCGCATAATATCCCGGCGTCATTTTACCACAATTGTGTACAGTTTTCAATGTCCTGCGCTTTGTCCCGTTAGATATCCAACGTGTCCAGCCAGTGATTAATGCTGTACCGCTTAAACATGTTCGGTTCCATTTTTAAATTTACATTTCGAAATGAAAATGTTTGCGGACATGTCGAGTGTTGTTCCGCTGTGCAGTTGTTTTTTTTTTCATTTTATTGATGAGTTGTTATGCAGTGTAGTGTGTAGTAGTTTATGGCCTGTCAGGTTATTTAAAGGTTTTAATTGGTTTTAAAACTTTTTTGTTGTTCGTGACTAAATCTGAGTGGGTGCAATGGTTTGACAAAATTTTATTTTGTGGATCGTTTGTGAATTTTACCGGTTTTAATTAATGATGGTAACAGTAAAAAATTAATTAATTCGTTGAGGAATACCTGCTGTTATTGTCAAAGAGATTGTTTTTCACATTGCCAAAAAAAACAAGGTATTCTTAGTTTTAATTCAAGATAAGTCTATCTCTGTCAAAAAAAAACGAAACCAACAAAATCCAGCTCGCAACCCAGATCACTAGAAAATCCTTAAAGAGTCACACAACCCGAACCCATATCAACACAACACATCGTTACATAAGATAAGCGACAAACAACACAGTGGTTAACGCTGAAAATCACGGAACAACAATTTCTACATGTTGGCAACAAAAATGTTGATTGGCACACAAAACGTGGCGCGAGCGTTGCAGCTGCGTTTTGTTTCTGCAACGCTTTTAATGAAGTTGTCGAGAGACGGGCCCGGGCGGGACTAGTTACACGATAGAGTAGTACAAGAACGTATGTGATCAAAAAGTAAAAAGTTTTTACTTAAAAGTTATTATAGAACACGTTTGCATATGAATATGGTATGAAAAGTCACGTCAGTTACAACATGTCAAAGGATGATCGCAATGAAAACTCCATCAGTTTTCTTTTCAAAGACTAGGTATATGATTTCATAAGATGATAAAATAATTATGATGAAACTTGTCTGCATTAAGTACATACAGATGCCGGCAGGTCAACCTTCCCGAAATTGTCTGATTTTACGATTCGAACATTAAGCTTACGGTTAAAAATCAATGAAGAACTTTGACAGATTGATGTGTTAGCATCTGTATCTACTTAAGATACAGTTGTATTCAATGTACTTTAATTACTTGCAACACTGACAAGCAATCCCAGTACCCAAAACACAAAAATTAACGACGTCTATTCTCTAAAGATTGTAACACAAACGTGTCTCGGGCGTGTTCCCTTACATTTTGTTTGTGCCTTTTAATGAAGTTGAGAGTGGTACGGACAGTACAAGGAGTAAGCGGGAGCGTGTCACGACAAACGACAGCGTCCCTAATGCTTGCACAGAAACAAAATAGTAATTACACAATATTTAGAGCATGCAAAACGTTGGCACAATTTATTTATAAGACACTTTTAATGAAGTTGTCGTAAGCCGGCGGACGTGGTAATGTATTTGTGGTACAAGCTATTGGTGATCAGCGGGGATTGCTATAGTAAATATATTACAATATTTTCAGTAGATAATGGTTAAGTTTGTATAAAACAATGTCATTTAAGTAGAACATGATACGTAACAGTTGCCACAACCTTTCGCAAAACTTAAATTGCGAGGATCATCTTACTTTTTTTAATTATAAGAAATTAATTATAACAAATCAAAAACATAATATGATGCCTTTTTATGTTTCTCTTTACAAAGGTAAAACTTAAAATTAATCGTCAAAATTATAATTCGCTAACAGTTCCCTATAGTACCTTCAAAACTGAAACCCGCTCCGCTCATGACTCACCCCACCATCCAATCTAGACGAGTTCGCACCGAGTCCGCTGCAGAGAGCGAAGGGCCCAGAATTTGGCGCAAATTGGAACATGGGGGTGACACAACCAGGTTGCACAGGAAACGCTTTTGATTAGGTCGTACTGTACTCACTTCACTTCTAATTAGTTTTACAAGTTATTTACTATTCATTTTTGTTTATTGTGAGTAGTTTTGCAGCGCTGGGTGGTGTAGGAAAGGGTTGTTACATTAGAACTTTTAGTGTAGGCTTTTTATAATAAGCTGTTTTCTTATTATTATTGCGTTTGATATGTTTAATAGACGATAGATTTTGCTTAAATAAATGATAAATGTTGTGTTAAAAACAGAAATAAATCAAGAACAAGACGTAGTTTAGAGAAAAAAAAACTTTATAAGTATAATAGTGATTTCCATAACCATAACCCAAAAAACCTAACTATAATAAAAAATAAAAATGCACAAGCAATGCTCTATCAGCTCATATTCAAAAATTCGTTTTTTAAACGAACACCAAAACTCGTTGCGTCATCCTTAATTTTGGGTTAATCTCCGAAATGTTACCGGGTAAGCGTAATTCTGCAAAAACAGTCTCGAGCGGGCGCCATATTGTTTACGATGACGTCACTCCCCCCCGAAGACAAGGGGGCCGATTGAAAAACAATACAGCGGTGGCCATGTAAATAGTGGGAATGATTTCATAATATTTTATTGTTATGTTTTTTACAGTCGAATACTGTAATTGCCTTTCTTAGTGGCTGTTATATTAATGGGTGAAGTTTTAATAGCGTTAATGTTTTTAATAACTGACGATTATCTAACGGTGTTTTCCGTGGGGTTTTTTCTTTTAATTTTACCCCTCAAAAACATAAATAAAATCAAATTTCTAATGTTTTTTTAACCATTTATCAAATCCATATTTAAAACTTAACCAACACAGCAAAGAAACCATAATTGAAATAAAATTTTCATAATATTCGCAACCAAATTTTAATAGATCCCTTCTAACTAAAAGCTGCGTACAAATTACTTAGGGCCGGGAAATTGAATTTGTCGGCCTCTACGACTGTCAGTCGTCTTATTCGATTTAATACTCTGTCAAGGGCTGCTCCTTAAACTATGACCTTGACAAATAAACTTGATTGGTTTTAATCACGCAAGAGTTCTTTTCACTAAAACTGTTTTAAATATGTTTGTATAAATGTTTCAGATCTTATTTAAGATAAAATTTAATATTGAATAATCTTTATACTTACAAACTACTTAAAGAATTTAAGGTTTACGCCGCAGAAAAAATCATATTCTGAATAACTTTTGGTCCTGAAAATTGATCAAAGTCAATTTGCACACAAGGTCGTGTAATAAATCCATTATTATAACAAACACAAATGCTTTGTATGTTTGTATTCAAAACATGATTATCAGTTAACTGCTAATGAATACAGATTGCGACTTCAAACATTCATTACAGCCGTGTATTACACTGGAGATCAAAAGGCCCTAATGTTACACATTTTTATCATTATCTATTTGTTTTAATTACAAAACCGAGATAGCGAACCAGCATACCAATCTCATCTACACCCCAAAAAGACAAAAACGTGGACTCACCAAAAGCACATGTACGAAGCACTTGAACTCTGTTCATCTCTTTCTTTCGCATACAGGTCTTTGAAATAAGACAGAGAGAGAAAACTAACAGGGATAATAAACCATTTTCGCGTGTCTTTCATAATTTATTCGGAACAAGTGGTCGGTGGGAACACAGTAATGAGATGAATTCAAATTAATGCTTCTCCTTATCTTTAACAAGACGAGGATTATACTTTGCTTAGAAATGAAATTTATTCAAAGGGAAATTTTCTGCGTCATTTTGTATATTTGTTAGTTACGGTTGCGAGGACTGAGCTAAATTGTAAAAATAAATTTAGATTGTAATGAGGTTGGGCTAAATTTTGGACTGGCGGGATTTAAATTAATAAAAAGATTTCGAGCTTTCTTCTCGTTAATGGAGTGGACGGTGTAAGGCCTAATTTTAATATTAATCTATTTACCTTTTGTGTTCCTGTAAGTATTGAATAATGCGAACGAATTTGGTTAGTTCCTGTTCTATTAAATTTGCCTGCTACAACGTATTTTGCTATCACTGCTTCAAATTGTCCATTTAGGCTTATAAGGAGTTAAGTCTTTTTTTACGACCCTAGCCGTAAATACGAAAGGAATTTAGGCAATCAATAATAATATAACTAGATCATAAATCAATACACTTTTGGCGACATTAAGATTTATTTCACCAAGTCCCCTAAAAAAGTCCCCAAAAAATACTCTTTCTACGCAATTAACTTACGTATCATGAAAAACTGTATAATAACCAGTTTCACGGTACTTTTATTTATTATTTCCGCAACTTGACGGAGTGGCCTACTCTTAAGGGGGAAGTAAATACCCCACCCTACTCGACTTTACTCTTTTGGGGTACAAATGAATTACCCCGTATCCTTTCCTGATGTACAGTCATGGCAAAAATGTTTATTATTTTCATTAAATTTTTTGGGTTAATAGGGCAGTATTGCTGAAGTTTTGTGAGTGTTTTTGTAAGTTTGTTAAAAGTGGTCAAATTGGGCAACACTTTTTATAATTAGGATTTATGTTAACGCTTTTAAATTAAATACATAATAAGATGGTTGGTAACACTTGTTTATTATTTAACAATTTCTAAGTTTTTTCCGCATAATTTTAAATCGCTGGTTTCCATGAAATGGGAAAATATTCTTTTGATGCATTTTTTGTTACGAAAATCTATGTAATAATTATCTTTACTGAATTCAAATAACTTATTTAAGATAAACAAAAAATAAAATAATGATTGCTCTTATTAAGAATTATTAGGTTACTCAAAGGTCGTTTTCATGTTCAATTTAAAAGTAATTAAATTGTCTTTGAAAGAGAAAACATTTTCCGCGGCCGGTCGAAAACGTTGATTAATAATATAAACTACTTTTGACTTGTTTATTTTGTAGCGTTTATTGAATTAAGTCGTCCATTTTGACTTCTGACGATTCGACTTGGGTTGCCAGCCTTCCGTTAACTCGTAACTCGTTTTGTTGTCAAGTTGTTTTTATTGGAGGCAAAACAGTTTCGAAAGGATGTTTCTTAATTCTCATGGGAGAGAAAGTGAAAGTCAAATTGTCATGTAAAGGAGCATTTTATGTGTTTTTTTATTTTTTCTCTTCTATTTTGACTGTTCGGGAAAATATTTTTTGTATTGAATTGAATTTATTGAATGCAAAACCTCTTTATTTTAAACAACCATGTAGAATATTGAGATAAAAAAAAGTTTAAAAATAGACTTACACGCTTCAATCAAAAAAATGAATTTATTCGTGAGTAATATCCAATATTTTTCACTGCACTTTATAATTGTCAGCGCTTAAATTGAACGAATGAGTGAATGAATTAAATGAACATATATGGACAAGGTCGGTTGGTTCAGCCATGGTGCCTTTGTAAGCGATTTAGCAATCAAAGAAGAACGAATTCAAATTAATATTCTATTTAGGATTTTATTTGAGGATTATTTACGCGTTATGTGATAAGTTGAATTCTGCGCAAATACTTAAATAAATCTAGTATAGAAAATATGTGTAGTTTCACCTGCGTGTGGGATCATCTTTGCGCACCTGTATATGAAGAAGCCAATTAAGCCGCCATAGTATTATTAAATATTTTATCAAATTAGCCACATCACATCTTGAGCTTTTTAATATTAGAATAGACAGCATACAATTTGGGTAGTTGGTCGATTCGCACCACAAGCCGTTCGGACCGCGGGGCGAATCTCCCAAATAGCATTTTGAAGTGGTCGATTCGCACCGCAGTTGTTGGAACGGTGCGAATGTCCCAATGTATCCTTAGGTATGTGTCGATTCGGACCACTAGGCAAAACATTTGATAAGCTCATTTTAAATATTATAAATTCCAATTTTTTATTCGTACAGTCGATACGAAAATCGTTTTCATCTACCAGGAGAGCAGAAGTGTATTGAAGATAGGCACTTATGAATGTTACGAAAATACATATTATACCAACTGACTAAAATGATAAAGCTACTAAATACATTTCGAATAATTATTATTTATGTTTTAGCTAAATTAAAAGCAGGTACCAGGGTGGCATAAATGAACAGAAGACTACTTAAATTTTCAGCAGGAGTCGATGACTGGCTTATTTATCTACCATATGTACCACCACCAACCGCATAACTTACATAAGTATTAAGTATTCCTACTCAACTCATCTCCCGACTCAACTGCTCACCAAGTACTAGGACAGCATAAAATAAATGTAGTACATCCCTCGGGATGCAAGTGAAACCGCGTAGAACGGCTCGTTATTGTATAATTTAATATAATGGTTAATTTTACTCAGAATATTTTTTTCTTAATAAAACTCTTTAAATTCAATATGTTTTTATCAAACCCATTATTTTTTTATAGACAATTGTTTTCTGCCACTATAATGGCGTCCAAGGCCGACTGTCAACACAAGCATTTGCGCAGGCACAGCCCGATAGGACGGAAAATCCGACACGACCGGAGAGAGGTCAGGCGCAGGACCAACATTGNTAGGACAGCATAAAATAAATGTAGTACATCCCTCGGGATGCAAGTGAAACCGCGTAGAACGGCTCGTCATTGTATAATTTAATATAATGGTTAATTTTACTCAGAATATTTTTTTCTTAATAAAACTCTTTAAATTCAATATGTTTTTATCAAACCCATTATTTTTTTATAGACAATTGTTTTCTGCCACTATAATGGCGTCCAAGGCCGACTGTCAACACAAGCATTTGCGCAGGCACAGCCCGATAGGACGGAAAATCCGACACGACCGGAGAGAGGTCAGGCGCAGGACCAACATTGCCGTGCTCTCTGATGCACGGATGTATCAGTCACCAACTTCCAACTCTGGGTTGCTCTGTGAAAGTTTGTAAAACCCACAAAGCGATTTCGGCCCGACCCGGGAATCGAATCAGAAGTCAGCTATGCGATAACTAGACCAACGCGGCAGGAGACCACTGTAAAGTAGGTACATAGACTGAAACCCGAACATACATACTTATTTGGAAAACGGTAGACAGACGTTAATAGTTTGTGCCTGATTATACTGCACTGAAAATAAAAAAAATATAAACTGCGTATCTTCTCTGTCTGAAATCACCCTTTCAAAAAGAGAATTATTTCATACTGTGGTCCGAATCGACCCATGCTAAAAAGCTCTTGCGGCGTTTCGCACCGCGGTGCGAAACTACCAATTCAAAAATGTTGTTTAGGCGATTCGCCCCGCGGTCCGAACCGCTTGTGGTCCGAAACGACTAACTACCCTACAATTTAACATCTTATATTCGTTAGATACAGTTAGAAATGAACCCGCTTGTCGCTATGCTTATCAACATAACCTCACTCTTAACAATAAATCATTTTATATACTACACTTTAATGATTGAAACGTTATTTTCAATTCGAAACGTTCGTGACGTCATTACTCAAAATGAGTAATTGTTTTCCGATTTATTACGTCATCAGATTATAATAAATAAGGCATTTTAAGTTTACGTGACATTCAGAGAATTAAAATGCAATCTGTGTGCTCGGCTTTCGAAATTTTTATTTTGCATTTATGTATAAGAGTTGAATTTTATTTTCGGTGTTTCGAGAAAGTTCGATGTGTGTCCTTTACCTTATTGATGAGTTACGTAGTATTTTTGCACTGTCGCATTATTCTTTAATTCTGTATTGTAAAGTGCTTCTTATTGAAACAAAAAATGGGAAAAAAACACGAGGCATATTTTTATGCCAAAAATGGTCACATTTTAGACTACTTCAACTCAACTGTCGTCAATTTGAACTCTATGCACTTTATATAAAGAGCTTTAAACGTATTTCATTGAAAACTGTTGCAGTAATTCAAAACATAATTGCAGCATACCAATAAAACAAACTGACACAAGGACAAACCCATATGGAGATCCCATATGAAAATACCCATAAATCCAAAAATAAATAACAAGATCATATCGTTTCACCATATCGCTATTCACAAGCAACAAACCCACAAAACGATATGACAATAATTCAACAAAACAATAAATTCAAACATAAACTCCAAATTAAATTCAAAACCAATAAAAAATGATTGCGCACTCATTACATTTAATCGATAAAACCGATATCATCGGTACTCGTAATAAGAATCGATTTACATAAATTTCGAGTCGATCCCGTATTTGAATGGGACGTATTTCACGATGCAGTAATTAAGTTACAAAATGTGATATTACAGGATCGTATGAAATTGCTCATTATCTGGGTCAGAGATCGATTCGATCGGGTTTATTGTATTATGACACTTATTTTAATGGTGATAAAGTCCAATGTTATTTGTAGATGACAGGGACTTAACAGCCGTTTGTGAATGTTTAGAATCGTGTTATGTTGCGTGTGGTACATAGTTTATATAGCAATAAGGTGATATATTATCACACTTGTGCTTGGGTTAATTACCCACCACGAAATAATATCTATACTGATATGTAAAGAGTGTGTTTGTCGGAACGCGCTAATCTTAGGAAACACTAAACCGATTCGAAAAATTATTTCAGTGTTGGATAGCTCATGTATCTGAAAAATCTGTGGGCTACTTTTGATCCTTGTACGAAAAGTACGTCCAATAGAACGTGGGGCTAGACCACTAGAAGAAACAACTAATGCCTATAGCCAATATATCAAGTTTGATGAAATTACTGTCAATAGGTAAACAGTTTCCTTGAAACCAATCTCAATAAAGAAAAATATAGATAAACAAACAGTCACAATAAAAAGGGTAGTTAAATACCCTCCTTCTCTATCACTTCTTACACGTGTAATATTACTTAAGAAAAACTAGTTCTTAAGACAAACATTATTTTTAACGAAAGTCTTCGCGAGCAGTTTTAATTACACCAGACACTTCCCTCTCATAATAAAAGCTTCTACTTAAAGAACAAACAAGACATAAAAACTGGAATAACAAAACCCACTCAAACGACAACTATTTTTCTGCTAACAATCCCTAGTAATATTATAAATGCGAAAGTAACTCTGTCTGTCTGTCTGTTACGCTTTCACGCTTGAACCACCGATTTTGATGACATTTGGTACAGAGATAGAATAGACCCTGAGGAACAATATAGGCTACTTTTTATACGGGAAATAGTACCCTTGGGAAGCGGGCGAAGCCGCTGGCAGAAGCTAGTGACATAATAATTTGAAACTTAAAGTAGTCATCATCTTCATCATCAGCCTTTTTATCGTCCCACTGCTGGGCACAGGCCTCGNTACATAGACTGAAACCCGAACATACATACTTATTTGGAAAACGGTAGACAGACGTTAATAGTTTGTGCCTGATTATACTGCACTGAAAATAAAAAAAATATAAACTGCGTATCTTCTCTGTCTGAAATCACCCTTTCAAAAAGAGAATTATTTCATACTGTGGTCCGAATCGACCCATGCTAAAAAGCTCTTGCGGCGTTTCGCACCGCGGTGCGAAACTACCAATTCAAAAATGTTGTTTAGGCGATTCGCCCCGCGGTCCGAACCGCTTGTGGTCCGAAACGACTAACTACCCTACAATTTAACATCTTATATTCGTTAGATACAGTTAGAAATGAACCCGCTTGTCGCTATGCTTATCAACATAACCTCACTCTTAACAATAAATCATTTTATATACTACACTTTAATGATTGAAACGTTATTTTCAATTCGAAACGTTCGTGACGTCATTACTCAAAATGAGTAATTGTTTTCCGATTTATTACGTCATCAGATTATAATAAATAAGGCATTTTAAGTTTACGTGACATTCAGAGAATTAAAATGCAATCTGTGTGCTCGGCTTTCGAAATTTTTATTTTGCATTTATGTATAAGAGTTGAATTTTATTTTCGGTGTTTCGAGAAAGTTCGATGTGTGTCCTTTACCTTATTGATGAGTTACGTAGTATTTTTGCACTGTCGCATTATTCTTTAATTCTGTATTGTAAAGTGCTTCTTATTGAAACAAAAAATGGGAAAAAAACACGAGGCATATTTTTATGCCAAAAATGGTCACATTTTAGACTACTTCAACTCAACTGTCGTCAATTTGAACTCTATGCACTTTATATAAAGAGCTTTAAACGTATTTCATTGAAAACTGTTGCAGTAATTCAAAACATAATTGCAGCATACCAATAAAACAAACTGACACAAGGACAAACCCATATGGAGATCCCATATGAAAATACCCATAAATCCAAAAATAAATAACAAGATCATATCGTTTCACCATATCGCTATTCACAAGCAACAAACCCACAAAACGATATGACAATAATTCAACAAAACAATAAATTCAAACATAAACTCCAAATTAAATTCAAAACCAATAAAAAATGATTGCGCACTCATTACATTTAATCGATAAAACCGATATCATCGGTACTCGTAATAAGAATCGATTTACATAAATTTCGAGTCGATCCCGTATTTGAATGGGACGTATTTCACGATGCAGTAATTAAGTTACAAAATGTGATATTACAGGATCGTATGAAATTGCTCATTATCTGGGTCAGAGATCGATTCGATCGGGTTTATTGTATTATGACACTTATTTTAATGGTGATAAAGTCCAATGTTATTTGTAGATGACAGGGACTTAACAGCCGTTTGTGAATGTTTAGAATCGTGTTATGTTGCGTGTGGTACATAGTTTATATAGCAATAAGGTGATATATTATCACACTTGTGCTTGGGTTAATTACCCACCACGAAATAATATCTATACTGATATGTAAAGAGTGTGTTTGTCGGAACGCGCTAATCTTAGGAAACACTAAACCGATTCGAAAAATTATTTCAGTGTTGGATAGCTCATGTATCTGAAAAATCTGTGGGCTACTTTTGATCCTTGTACGAAAAGTACGTCCAATAGAACGTGGGGCTAGACCACTAGAAGAAACAACTAATGCCTATAGCCAATATATCAAGTTTGATGAAATTACTGTCAATAGGTAAACAGTTTCCTTGAAACCAATCTCAATAAAGAAAAATATAGATAAACAAACAGTCACAATAAAAAGGGTAGTTAAATACCCTCCTTCTCTATCACTTCTTACACGTGTAATATTACTTAAGAAAAACTAGTTCTTAAGACAAACATTATTTTTAACGAAAGTCTTCGCGAGCAGTTTTAATTACACCAGACACTTCCCTCTCATAATAAAAGCTTCTACTTAAAGAACAAACAAGACATAAAAACTGGAATAACAAAACCCACTCAAACGACAACTATTTTTCTGCTAACAATCCCTAGTAATATTATAAATGCGAAAGTAACTCTGTCTGTCTGTCTGTTACGCTTTCACGCTTGAACCACCGATTTTGATGACATTTGGTACAGAGATAGAATAGACCCTGAGGAACAATATAGGCTACTTTTTATACGGGAAATAGTACCCTTGGGAAGCGGGCGAAGCCGCTGGCAGAAGCTAGTGACATAATAATTTGAAACTTAAAGTAGTCATCATCTTCATCATCAGCCTTTTTATCGTCCCACTGCTGGGCACAGGCCTCGTCTCACACAGAGAAGGATTGAGCGTTAATCACCACGCTTGCTCAATGCGGGTTGGTGATTTCAGACTTCATAGTCCAGGTTTTCTTCACCTTTATATTCAATCATTGGTTAAGTACATACCAACATTAAAAAATAGCATTGGTACTTGCCTGACCTAGAATCGATCCCACATATTCATATTTGAGAGGTTAGTGCTTTGCCCACTAGACCACCATGAACAAAACCCACTCAAATGGCGTATTTTTTTCTAACAACGTAAGAATACTTTATAACTTAAAGTAGTTACAGTAAATAACTGCCAATCGACACTTAAAACCATCCAATTTAGCATAGAGATTATGAAAATGTCGAAAACCGGAACGGCCATTGATCTACCAAAAATACTGGGCCACGACCCCATAAAACATTCGAAACAACCCCTCGAAACTACACCTTAAATGTAAATGTATCCATTAATATCATTTTGCGCTTTTACGACAATAAAATCGCGCGACTCGATCGCACGACACCGATACTATCTATTTTTATCGGCGAATATTTGCATAATTGCCTTCAATGGTCTATATTTTTTTAATATGACGTTTTAAAACGTCCTTATGACGTATGGCGAGGTGGAAAAACGTTTCCTTTTTTCATATAATTACAGTTTTTTACTGTTAAAGTGACTTTATTACCTGGGCAGTGAGCAGTGTTCATTAGACAGGTCTTAAAACCTAGAAATATTACATATTTTAGAATTTTAGAATGTAGGTCAATAAAATAGACTAAGTTTTTATTTTAGACAACAAAGAGTATAAAATATCCTTCGAAATTCTATTTAGATATGAATTATTAGTGCCTACTATCTTGACAATGACTAATACATTTTATGCGTGGGCGACTATGTTAGAAAGTCGAGATTAGCCAGCTAAATCGCTTTTGTGAAATATTGTAGCATAGAAGTTATTCATTCGTGAAAGAGACATTATATTAATATTTGATATCAACCTAAATGAAACCATTTCCATACAATTCTAGTGCAATAACTGAAAATAGTGTATTTATGAAGCAACGTAATTACAGTACTGTTACAAACATGCTTTGTTCAAATATCAACTTTAAATACATGGCATTTAAATTGACAACTCCGTAACAAATTTTAAACAATCGAATATTATTACAAAAACAGAACGCTCACATTCGAAATTCAAAACAATGTTATATAACATTTTGAAATAAAATTTGAACAGGCAATTAAAAGTTTTCATGAACTTCCTACTAGGTGGTTGGAGGGAGATGACGTGCATGGAGTTTCGGGTGTGATAGAGAGGGACGGGTACATGTGGTTTGGCGTGTCGTCCAGGTCAATGTGTTGAAGTTCTAATGGCAATTACGATTGAAATTGAATTAATAAGTTGTATTATGGCCGAGGTGCGGTCTGTGGACGTGTTAAGACGTCGTTCGGTGAATTGCGTCTATGAAACGTGGTATCGTTAGTGAATTGTTGCTACTGCATGTAGCAGTAAGTTAGTAGTAGTAAGTTGCTATTGAGATCTTGCATCAGGAGTAAACTGTGAAAATTATAAATTGTCACATAAACATATATAAAAGCATGTTAATTTACCTACCTCATGTTTTTTTAACATGAGTAATGGTACGTTTTACAATCCTATCGTAGCAAATATTATAAATTCGAGTTTGTGATGGTATATTTTTGTATGTATGCATGCATGTTTGTTACTCTTTCACGCGCAAAAAGGCTGAAAGGATTATGGTGACACTTGACAGTAAAATAACATAGGTATATGTATATCGAAACAACATACAGGCAATAACATATGAGTTAAATTATTATAACAATCACCATAATCTCTAAAATTTTGATAGCAAATTTATTTGAAAAATGCACCAACATTTTCAAATAGGTTTGTTACCCAACAAGACAGGCGTGGATATAAAATACAAGGTGTAAAGTTGCTAATAAATGCTGTAACGATTGAATCTGTGGACAGGATCGATACGCGCCCGATCGTGTCAAAGGCACGATTCATGACCGTGTGGTCTAAGGGACATACTTTTGTCGAGTAATTATTGGAATACGAATAAAAAAAAAACAAACATGAATTATCTACTTTCGAAGGGTTAATTCCAGGCTAGAAACGGTCTGATAATTATGTGTGTATTTGCAACTGCAATCATTAGGTACGACCAGCAGTCAACATCTTAACACTCAATGAAACACTATCAACCACCTGACTTCAAGACATTTTGTGAATTTTGAATATATCCTATAAGAGATGAGCCAAATTCAGAAATTAGGAGTGGCACTATTCACACTCTAGTAAGATAGTACAATAACACCTAGACAATCAATAACAGATGATAAATAAATAAAGAAAATACAAATTTCAACTTAGTGATAATGCCCACTTATACAAGCCCTAACCCTCAACCTCTTACAACTTACACCATAACCCATTACAAAATTTAATCCCGAGGTCGGATCCGATTTTGTGGGCCATCGGGACACACCTGGTGCTTCACATCGGCCGGCAGAGGGCGCTGCGGTTTGAGCTCTTTTGATTCTGACGGAGGGCCTGAAAGCAATCGGCGTTAACCGCACGTCACAATTAAGTTTAAAGGCAACATTATGTAGGACCAAATTGTTGGTTTTGGACTCTCAGTTTTATTGAGGCGTTTTGTGTTTTTAGATTCGGTCAGGGTTAGGGTTGAGTCAATTCAGATTCAATTTTGTTAAAATGGGCGCTGCTGTTTGTAATCAACATGTCATGTGTTGTTTATAAGAGTTAAATATTACACAAAAACACTGTCCCTTTTCATAAGTGAAAATGATTTGGATTCCAAAGTGTGTTCACATACAAAATTTTGGATATCTTTTTACGATAAAAATCAATCTAAACCTTCCACTAATGCACATGGTCTAACTTTCCCAAAACGAATAAAAAAACCATGCGCATAAACATCTGCGCACCTAAATTTAGATTTTCATTAAAGCGCACATTGGGCGGATAAGCCACACAAATTAGATTCGATCCCGCGGTTTGCGCAAACAGAACACTGTGCAGATGTTATTGCTTGCGATTATTGCTGTAAAACCTAGTTTTTAGGTACTAAGCCTTGTTGCTATGATTTCAATGTGTTTTTTTTCGTAATACTGTGTTCAAGTTAAGTAAAGGAGTTTTGACCTCTTATCAATTAATGTACAGCCAATCAAACGTTAATCTTCCACAACAGTGATAAGGTTGTCTGTACACTAAAAACTGTTACATTGAATGTTTAATTTAGTTGAAAAATACTGCCCTTACAGCGTAATGTGTACTACATTATGTATGAACTAAAGGTACTCTGATGTGAGAATAACCAAACTCTAGGACCTACATGATCCTTTACATCATCATCATTATTATATCAGTCCCCCAACGAGGTCCAACCATCCCGGTCTTAGGCAGCCTGCATCCATCCACTGCCTGCCACCTTCCTCAAATCGTCCACCGTGCAGCAGGCTATCCGTCATATGTCTGAAAATTATTAGGTAGGTACATAACATTGTTTTTCTTCAGAGTTATATAACATTATTATTATCTCAAAATCCCAAAAAAACTTGGAATGGTAAACAAAATAAGTGCTCACTGCTGATCCACAAATTCGCGCGCTCACGGCCAAAATCATTTTTCAAGCATAACTTTTCGATTATGTTACGTAGAACAAAGTTTTATCAAATTGATGTTTCATGAACTTTGACCCGGATTTTTTTCGCAAGTGTATTGTGATTGATAATGTTAGGACGAAAATATAGTGATTGAACGGAGGAAGAGAGGTGAAATATGGATTTATGGTGGACGATGTTTTTTGTACAATACATCCATTATAATAATACAGTCTTGTAATTTATAGCTATATATATAGATTTGTGATTTTTCCAAATAATGTGCTTAAGCGTAATGTATTTTATTGATAAAAACATAAAAGATACTTTATATAGAGTTTTTATGTTTAATTTAGAAATGATGAATAAAGAAAAATAACATTTTCATAACCTGAAATTAACTAACGACGATAAAACACAAGAATTCATAAACTGTCAAGAACTTTGGAAAAACAAACTAAAAGGCTAGATCATATTTTATTTAGCGGGACCGTTTCGTAAAATACTCCAGGAAACCTAATAGGTACTTTCTTGCTTAAGAAATGAAATCCATTTTCTTTGCAAAAAAATCGCGATGTCTGCAGACTCGGTTTTCTTTCAAAGGCTTTTCGTAAAGCAACGTATTAGAGATTTGAACATTGAGTACCAGATATCTGTAAGATAAGTCGATTCAATTTGTCTCAAAGGGTTTACCTGTATTCCATCCCCACCCCCCTGGAGAGGGGGATGTCGGATTTTGTTTAAGAACTATGGTTTTTCGGTTAAATCAGGTTAAATCCAGTTGAGTATTGCTAGTCGATTCGTGGAGTGATTGATATGTTAAGGAGTTGTGATATGAATGTAAATAAAAAGGGTAATTCTAATAATTTTCATATTTTACATACATTATATTTTTCAGTTGAGGTAAACGTTATCATCACAGTTATCGTTTCTGTTTTAACAGGTTCCCTTCTCATGGATTATATGTACATATCAATTGTTTAACTACTGTGTCTACTATGTGGACAGTGAAAAGCTTAATTTGAGAACATTTCAAATAACCTTTTATGGTAAATGAAAAGACTATTTTTTATTTGTCGTTAGTTCTTAGACAGATCCAGTTTTTTTTATTCAAGTGTAGACTAACTTTTTTCTTTTCCCGCAATTGTATAAAAAGTAGCTCATGTCCTTTCTCTAGCTCTAAACCATATATGTTGCATTCATTTCATTGGAATCGGTTGAGTAGTTCTGACGTGAAATCCAGACGAATTACTTTCGTATTTATATCGAGTTAAATTAACTCAAATGAACATTATAACCTCACTCGATAATGCAGTATTCGCTATTAACAGTAACCCAACTATTTCCCCACCTCCAAGACGTTATATATTAACAAACTTGTATTCCAGTCCCGCGTGATCGATGTGTATATCACTAAAGTTCCACCAAAACTTCAAGCATGACATCTCAGATCATTTATTTCTGAGAACCGCGAGTTAACTGAACTATAAATGTGAAACTCCAGTTTCTAAGGCGTTGACACTGTCAAATATTAATATAGTGAGCAAACATTATTATAGTGCCAGCTTTAGATTTTGAGTTTGACTATGATTGAGAAAATAATAACGTCTTATTTTGGGATAAAAATATTATTTGTATTAGTTTATACTTTGTGAATGCGATATTTTTGTAAAGGCTCCGAAAATACTTTCCTTATTTATCAAGACACAGGAAAAAGCTTCCGTGGGACGCGGGTGAAACTGCGGCAAATAGATAGTCTGTCTGTCTTCATCAAAATAAGAATAGTTTTTGCTTAAAGAACATCTATATTGTTCATATTAAACGCAAGGATGTGTCCTGTGTGGGTATATCAGCTTGAACGCGATACGAAGCGATCCGAAGAAAATTCTAAAAAGTGCGCTGCGCCGCTCCCCGTATCGCGCCACGACAAAAAGCCGACTGTTTATTGTTTTCGGCCGGTACATAAGACAGCCCATAACTAAGCGTTTCTAATGAAACAGAAACTAGCAATCAAAAGACACATTATCTCATATCTTATGCCCCATATAATACCATACATATAACATATTAAATCGTTACCCGTAAGACAATTTGCAAGCCAATCACGGACTCAAGTTTGGGAAGCCAAATTTCGCCATAAACAGTTTTGAAGTAAAGCCGCGTTTAGACATGATTAGTGAACGGGTTAGCAAGTTACTTGCTTATGCGAATAGGAGATTATGTGGAGATAAGAGCTTTTATAATGAAGGTTGTGGTGGGAATATGGAAGAGCAAATGAGATCGCGGTTTTTTATAGTGGATATGTTAGAGTTACGTTAGTGGATAAGTTAGCAAAGGTTTATTAAAAAATTGTTAAGTAAGAAACTGTACTTATTAATATTTGTGTTTTTAGTGAATAATACGCCTAATATCTCTTTATTACTAAGACAAACCTACCTATTTTGTAATCTTCATTCCTAATTATTCCCTGTTATACCTACACACTATCCTTCAGTACTTTTTTTGCTTTCCACAATACTCTACTCATTTGTAACTTAATTTGCTTCTCTTTGCCAATTTAAACGCCAACAAAAAACAAAATAATTTTAGCAAACTAGGCTTTCAGTAATCTCTTTCACCGTACACTCAAAACTCGACTAACTCAAAGCCAGCTACTATCCTACCTGAACCCGGCCTTATGCCCAACTAAAATAATTAGCCAAGTTGACAAGTTGGTGTCACAACGTACAGTAACAAGTTAATTTACGCTGAAACTGTTCAAACGAAGCACCTTGTTTGAACGGGCATTTATTATGGAACAAATGTTTGCTTACAAGTTATGGTGCGAATGTTTTAAATACATATATGTTATGTTGTGACAGGAATTAGTATTAGTAATATTTGGAAATACTGCAAATAATAGCTTCATGTGTCTTACTTTCTCTGTGAAATTAGGATAGACAAACGTTGTATTGGAAAATATATTGTAGTCTTTCGAAAGCGTAATGTAAGGTAGGTAAAAAACGCAGTACCTATTACATACTACATGATATTTATCTACAGCTAAACACCGATAAAGGAGCGATTTACTGTGGAAATCAATATTCTGTCTATCTCTGGATTTGCTTGCTAGTGATAGAATTTTGACATTAGTCCCATACAAGTAATGTCAAATTCCTATCTTTAGTAAGCAAATCCAGAGTTAGATAGCTTATTGGGAACGACCGTTAGTTATTAGTATTTTTTCCTAACGTTCAACGTCACACGAGTTCAGTTCCAGAACAGTTGGTCCATGTCCATGGACAAGAACTGGCAAGAAACTACGGACACTTTTTTTGAGAAAAGTTAAACAAACATTTGACGCTTGTCTAAAGAAAATTCTCATTTTTTTAAGGCGCTGTGCCTAGTCAAAATAGGCTACGCAAAACAGTTTTTTAGCCAAATGTATACATTTTAGAGCAGCTAAAAAAATATATGTTAATCTTGATCATATTTATGAGTGGACTGTTGTGTTCAAAACACGTTTTCGGTAAATCTTCTCGATAAAAAAAAGCCATGAAATAACCATTTATATTGAAACTGTAGCAATTGTAACTGTATTATTTATAAACAAATCTTGATAAAATTAATAACAGTGATGTAATGTATAATAATAAAGGGAACTGTTGCTTTTATTTATCGATTGGAATAAGATATTTGAAAGGATTAATGTATTTAATGATAAATAACTCGAACGAGTCGAACGAAATGTCGCCCCTCCGCGGCGTCTTTTCGCTTCTCTTTCATTTCTACGCGGAGCGACAGTGAGCGCTGAGGCGCGCTGCTTGATGGACCTATGTCAGTTTGTTCCGCTCCGAAAAAAATCATTTACGTAAATGTTTCTTGATGAATGCTGTTTATTATATATTATTTTGTGATTAGTTTTTTCTAAGTTGTGTTGTTGGTGTAAATTTTTGATCGGTTTCGGTTCTAGTCATAAGTTATGTAAATAAACAATTAGTTTTTTCTAAGTTGTACTGTAAGTTGGTGTCATTTTTTGATTGATTTCGGTTTTGACATAAGTTGTGTAAATAAACAATCTGTGTACAAAAATGGCCATCAAGAAAAATATACGGAGGGCAAAAAAGAGATCTTATTCGACGAAACAAAAACACATGACGGAAGTTGTAATCTATATATCTATATCTATATACATACATATAATAAAACAGTAAAAAAATCGTGTCTGTACATTTAATATTTTTACAAAACAAAATATGTAGGGTTATTAGAAATTGAAAGAAGAGTAAGAATTCGAAAAAAAAAATTGTCTGTTTGTATGTTTGTATGTTTGAAGGTTTTTTTTGTTTGTCATCTCAGGATCTACTGGACGGATTTAGATGAAACTTGGCAGACATACGGCTTATATATCAGAATAACATATAGGCTATATTTTTTTGGAAATTCGCTCTTTAAGGGGGTGAAAGGAGGGGGTAAATTTGTATGAAACTCCGTCAGTTTTTAAGCTAAATCGATGAAAATTAAAGCTGTTTCTGCCCTTCGTTGTGTGACGGTGTCGCTGTTTTTCACACGGATTGCTTTATGTAGCTTTCTCGCGCGTAACTAGCTCCGATAAGTGTTCATTTTTACCGATAGATGGCGTTGTCCATACATTCTAAAAAGGCGTTCAATGCAATGCAATGGTATGGTATGATAAGTTTGAAACATCTCGAATCGTCTCGCGCAACCCGTCGTTTCCCCGGGCTCTTAGAATTTGACATCAGACGTTTTAGATCTTTCATTTTGACGACCCGTTATCGCTGGCACAAGCGACATGTTCCGCGTACGAAGTCGCGGGCAGAAGCTAGTAAAGTATAAGTACCTACCTTTTTGTGCACACCTTATTTTGTTTATATAGATGTGTAATTACGTAAGTAAATTCGTAGCTCGATTGGTCTAGCGGTCTCGTGCATGGGCGTAAGTGGCTAATGCCCCGGGTTCAAACCCCACTATTATATATTTTTATTGATTTTCTTATTTGAAATAAATATTTTTGATGATTATTTTATTTTTTGCCAATTTTCTTGTTTGGAATTTTAATTATAACTTTTGTTGATTTCTTTATTTTTGTAACGATTATAATACAATTTTATTGTTTTTATAGTAGGTAATAAAAAACTTTTTACAAAAAAACAAAACCGACTTCACAAAAAACACTGAAAGGGATCAAATAAACTTTTCACATGTTTTGTAACACACTGTATATTATTTTTGCTTTAAAAAATATCTATAGTAATAAAAAAAATATTTTTTATTAAAATAATAATAATCCAATAGGATAAAGTAACAATATATAAATAATTCAATTGGAACGCTATTGTTATTATTTTAATAAAAACAATATTTTTTATGAATTATTAAAAAAAATAAAACAAAATATCATATTGTAAAAATAATATCATATATTAAAAAAAAAAACAACAAGAAAATATGTAGGTAAGTATATAATGTTTAAAATATAAGAAAAAAGAAATGCATCTAATGAGATTCGATCTCGGTTATCATCACGAAAGCGCGATGCGAATCCGGAGAGTGACGCGCTGGGCCAATTGTACATTTTGTTACAATTGTGAAATGACGCTTCTAAATGCAATGGAAGTCGCGCATCGACGAAATTCGCGCGATGCCTCCCGAGTAGGCGGGACTACTCGTGTCCCACTTCATCTGCTTCACCCCCTCAAATACGTAAAAGTCGTCTATTCACCGCGCCTTAACACATTTTAAAACAATTTTGCTGTCTGTCACTAGAACTGAGAATGAATATAACTGTTTCCCCTGGTTCAAATTCTCGGTAATATTTGGAGGAGTGAATCTGACACTGTCATGCTCCCCACTTCTCATACAGTAAAATTGTTTGCATTAAATCAACCGAGACAGCAGAACGCGCATTCATCATGAGAACGCGGCCATTTTTTATTATTTTACGTCAAGGAATGCAAAATAGTAATATAAAAATGTCGGTATAGAGTAAAATACTTTTGAGATGAAAAGCAGCATGAAATACGGTAATCATATAAATACTATAAAAAGTAAAGTTTGTGAGTGTGTGTAAGCATGTATGTTTGGTACCACTTCGAGAACGAACAGCTAAACGGATTTTGATGAAACTTAGCAGTAATATAGCTTCCATATTTGGACGATATGAGGTAACTTTATATCTATGTGTGCGAAATAGTTCCCTCGGATCATGGGTGTCTGCTAACATAAAAATGAAAAGGACTTTTATATATTTTTTCTGTTAAAAACTCTTTTAGCTTGAAATATTTTTGGACGTTGAATCAATTTTCGCAGAATTCTGACAAGTTTTTAGTTTTTGAGAAGGTTTTTCGGAAAATTACATGCGCACAACTTCGTAGCGAGACGTTATTGATATTTTTTATGAATAATACAAGACTAGCATATTAGTGGCGCCTGTGTTCTTAGGAGGACGTTCCATATTGCTTCTTCATGTCTCAGGTGTCTCATATCAAAGTTCATAAACTCAACTAGTCTTAAACAAAAATCTTAGCTTTTATAAAAAGGTACTTGGTTTATTTGAATTGCTTTGATTTTCGCTGTGTTTTTTTAGTTTGAAGTGATCTGATGATATTCAATCTCAATAAGATTTTTTTTTAAATTGCCAAAGATTTCAATTTTGTTACATTAAAATAATTATACGTTCACTTCTTAATAAAATATTATCTACAACAGCCGAGACTTCACAAACAACCTTAAAACATTCGTTTGAAATTCAAACAAATTAAAAAATATATTAAATACTCTAACGGGCAAACTGCATCGTTTAACTCTCACTTATTTGCAAGTTCTAAATCCGAGCAATTGTTCTGTTATTCGCTCTGTGCACGACTTCAGCGCCACCTAGCGTCCGCAACTTTGTTGGCTTTGACGTTTTGACATACATTATCGCGACATTGTTTTAACCAAAATTATCTAATAATTTATTTCCAAAATTATTGTGACACCTTGATTTGGTGAAAGAAAGGGTTGTGAAATCATTTTTAGTCATTCAAATCAAATGAGGTAAGTAAAATTTATTCAAAAAGTGTGTTTTATTTTGAATATGTCAGGGTTTGTTTATTTCATTTTTAGTTGTAGTGTTACTGTAAAACAAGAAGATAAAGCTATTTTAATGGTTATATTTAATGACTAGCTTCTGCCCGCGACTTCGTACGCGGAACATGTCGCTTATGCCAGCGATAACGGGTCGTCAAAATGAAAGATCTTAAACGTCTGATGTCGAATTCTAAGAACCCGGGGAAACGACGGGTTGCTCGAGACGATTCGAGATGTTTCAGACTTATCATACCATACCATGGCATTGCATTGACTGCCTTTTAAGAATGTATGGACAACGCCATCTATCGGTAAAAGTGAACACTTATCGGAGCTAGTTACACGCGAGAAAACTACATAAAGCAGTCCGTGTGAAAAACAGCGACACCGTCACACAACGAAGGGCAGAAACAGCTTTAATTTTCATCGATTTAGCTTAAAAACTGACGAAGTTTCATAGACACTTACCCCCCCTTTTTCACCCCCGTTAAGGCAGAATTTCCAAAAATAATTATTGCGTCATTCTTAATTTCTAACCAAATAGCCAAATATTAATTTTAATCGAATTAGCTTCAAAACTGACGGAGTTTCATACAAATTTACCCCCTCCTTTTTACCCCCTTAAAGAGCGAATTTCCAAAAAAACTATAGCCTAAATGTTATTCTGATATATAAGCTATATGTCTGCCAAGTTTCATCTAAATCCGTCCAGTGGATCCTGAGATTAGCGTGTGCAAACAGACAAACAAACATTCAAACAT
>NWSH02000560.1:11280292-11301736 GCA_002382865.2 Heliothis virescens
TATTTATGTATGTATAGTGTTTTCTATGGGCCTTAGATGCCTGAGGCAAATAAATAAATAAATAAAATTTCAACCACAAACCGTCTGTAAAGGAAAATTGTTGGTTTCTGCTGGACATGTCCGTGATGTAGAGGAATCAAGAACAAAACAAGGACAGAGTTCAGTAATGCAGTGGACTAGTGGTAGACAGCGCCAACATTATTATTATTTTTGACCACTATGAGCGCTGCGATCGATTATATTACCCCCACCTAGTACTTCGCACCCAGCGAATATACTTTTCACTCGTTTTGCTTCATAACCAGGGTTGCTACAAGAAAAACAGATTTCTACGAAACAACTAAATATAATGATACAGAGAGTAATATAATCACTTACCTCGTGAATCACTCTATCTATTGGTGGAAGTTAAATGAAAATTCATTCAGTAGTTTGTGAGTTTTTTTGTGAGCAGACAGACAAAAGCAGGGAGCAGTCTTGTTTATTGGGAATGTGATTGTATTAGTCTGAATATGTGTCACAATGCTCAACATATATCTAGATTACGATATTATTAAAGTCCATATTAAAATCACAGTACCTACCACAAATAAAACGAATTCGCAATTAACCACTCGCCAACCCTGCAAGCACTTGTTAGTTTCGCTTCAGTTGTGTCATAGAACAGGAAAGTTTAGAAAGTCAACTGCCCAAGTTTTACTAGCAAAACATGGCGAACATGGTGCCTTTTTAACTTATTGAAACAGTAAAAATGATTATGCTGTTAAAGTAGATTATAATTTTACTGTATTTGTACTGTACTATTCCCCGTTGTTCGACCCGTATCTCGTGAAAACTACTACCCGCACCTAGAAAAAAAGGCGCCAATAGCCTTTCTCAATTAATGAGCTATCTAACACTGAAACAATTTTTCAAATCGATCCAGTACTTCCTGCTATTAAGAGTATTCAAACAAACAAACTTTAGCTTCTTCATTCTTCAAAAACCCAAACACACAATTCAACAGTAAATTGAATGACTGTACAAAGTGTTCCTTCTGCATCACAACTGTATGCGCAGTAAACATTATTAAAAACGGACTGCGGTATTCGTGGGTTCTCGTTGTGAGTTCTGAGTACCTAGCTACCTAGCGAAGTATGGAAGTATTATGTCGAGCTCGTGATTGCGATTTCAAATGTTAACTTGTGGCATGAAGGTTTTATATGTATATGGCTTTCTTCTTCTTCTTGAATAGAAGGATACATATAAAAGTCTCTTGCCAGAGTTTGCTAGAATCCTGCACGTTGATTTGGACTCCTGATGAGTGACAGCCTCTTTGAACTCGTAAAACCAGCTACCCGAGCAATCCAATATACCTTGGTGTTCTGGGACCCATCAATTTAACTTGCCTTCCAAAACAAGGAGAAACAAAGATGGTCACCCATCCACGGGCCAACAACGCCATGCTTGCTATATGCGGCTGTTACTTAGCTACGAGCACCATGTCCTTTTAAAAACTTGAATGCCTTAATGTTAAATTCCAACATTATTCGATATCCAACTCAAAAAAACAACAGGAATAAAAATGCAAACCGCAAATGAATTTCATAAGCAATTAATGAGAGCATATTATTATCTTATACAAGGCAACGAATGCATATTGCATACGTCACTGTGGCTCATTATTGGCGGGGGCTCGCTTCGCATTCAATGTACTCGTGTGGTATGACGTCATACAACCGTGATGACGTGGCTGGCAACCGCACCGCACTCTACTGGGTACGGTACAAGTTATGAGCGAGAGCGAGGGAAGAAATAATGTGAATATTTTTGACGCTTTCGACATGTGGTTATAGCCCCGTGAGCATAAATTAATAACTAATTGGCATAATATATACAATAAAACATGGATGCATCCTGCGTGCTAAACAACGCGAATGCAATGCGAAGCGACCCGAAGCGAATTCAATAGTAAGCAGATCGCTCACACAGGACATACCGTAACAAAAAACTCCTAAACTAGACATTTTTCTGTACTATCGGTGCAAAAATCTTTAAAGTCAAAATATTTCTATCAACTAAAATTAAATAAAACATGATTCACTTTTACCACAAATCACACATGATTCCTCAGTCCCCATTGGTGACGAGTTCGCTCGCTCTCACAACCTCAGTATAACTTCACAACGAATCTAATGCACACGGTCGGCATGACGTCAGCTGATGATGCTGTGGCCACAACCACACCGCTCTCAGCGTCAGTGTTGTAGTACAATTTATAGACGGAAGCGATTTTTTATTTACTGCTGATTTATTATTATTAACAAGATTTTTTTATGATCTTTTAAGAGAAAAAGATAGAAGAGTATCGAAGAAGAGAACATGCTGCGTCGACCCCATGTAAATCGGGATAAGAGCAAGCAGATGATGATGATGTGTTTATTTTTAGGATATTTTTTTTATATTCGCTTAGGATGCTTGCTTACATGTTTGAACTCAAAATTAGCGTCATTGTAATTTATACCATGATCCGATTATATATGTTTCATATGCTATAACATGATTGAATATTATTCCTACATTCCACATCTATATTTATATCCTGAAAAATATGCATGTAGAATTTACAAGTTTGATATCCTGGAAACCGGCTTAGTAGATATAATCTTACTTACCTACATCTTCTATTTCCATTCGACACAAAAACATATAATCTTGTAGCTCGAAGACGGGCAGCCTCACCTCGGGCCATGTTATAGTCGGTCCGTTGATCTCGAAAGAGGACCGTTGCCATGGTAACGGACTTTGATATCAAACCATGTGAGAGGAAGACTAGTATTGAATTAGATGTAAAAGTGTATTGAATTCAGTCGGGCAATGAATGCTTCCCAGTGTTTATGCTACGCTAAGCGATGATAGAGTAGAAAATTTTAGGTTTTTGGTTTAAATATTTCTAGGCATAGTTTTATAAGATGTTTACCAATAAAACTTTTTTACATCTTTCGTCGGCATTCCATGTGAACTATCCCGCGTACCCGAATAAAAAGATGGATGGAAAGAAAGGTTTTTTTTTCAAATCCGTGCAGTAGTTCCTGAGATTAGTGCGCGTGCAAACACACAACCTTGAAGTGTTTTAGAAAATTAAGCATACGTAGTTAAATTGCTAGTTACATATTATCAAGCTTATCTCATTTTTATTTTATCTATAATATGTTTTGGAGTCCATAAAACATACAAATGTATGTATGTTAAATATTATACATACAGAGATAGACTCACACAATATCATAACGTATTATGAATACCCGACCTCACACTATGGTCATCAATGACCCGTATAAACTTGCTACAATAAAGTGAATACCCCACTTTAGGCTTACCTATTTATTTTTGAACGAAGCTAGTTTGTCAGTGATCACACGGGCATAAGTTTCAATAGGTTTACACAGGTTAAGCGTGAATTGGCTAAGCCTGGCTTTCCCTTGTTGAATTTTGTTCTGCTCGAATAAAAATGTTTAGGCTTAAGATAGCGTGGCTGTCTTCAAACGTAGCTTTAGGTGTGTTCTATTCCGTTTTGGACATTAAAGAATTGTATCGGTATCGTGACTTTACTTGTTCTTAGTGATTCTATCGATTCATGCCTCCTTGGAAGACTTACCTTGGAAGAAGCTTCCGGCAGCGAGTTCCCCCTATCTCGTGAAAAATGTTGCCGATGGCCTTCCGCAGTAAATAGGAAAATATATAAAACATAAGTAAATATGAAGCTGTTTTTCACTTTGAAAACTTTTAGAGGGACTATGTATTAAGAAAATGGTGAGCATGGGTATTTGTGTACATGCTTACCCATTGTCTAATCAATCCACCGATAAAAGCGTTATAAACAGCAAAGTCCCATCCTTTGTCTATCTAAAAACAGAAACTGACGACCTGTTTCCTTTGTAAAACACAATACAATGTGAGATCTCTCTAAATATACACGTTACCGGATAGACGTTAATCGAATAAAGACTAAAATAAAGGAGACAAAACAAATGCCTTCGCAGGTAACTAAAAAACTTTTGCTGCTGAAAATTCCCCGACAATCGTCACCTAACTAAGTATTTACTTAACTGATTACCCCGCCAAGACGGCCAAGTCTCGCCAAGTAGCGCCAAGTAACGCCAAGTCGCGCCAAGTTTCTCCCATACACATTTAAAGGTGTTTTGAACCAAGTCTTTTTACGAAAGTTCCTTTTTTTCTACTTCCGCAGTGCCTAAGGAAAAGTTTCAGTTGATCTGATTGGGACTCCACTTGGGAATTTTCGGTCGTGATTTTTTCACACCGTCATCTTTTAAGAAAACTTGGTTACGGAATAAGTATTTTTGTTTTTTTTTTCTCTCTTTTTCTTTTGATTTGTTTCTTTGAGTAATTCTTGCTTTGTGTGCAAAGGGGCGTGCGAGACAGCTACCTTTGAATATGAGTACTTTTGTAATCTTTTGTTAAAGAAGTTGCAAGTCGACGGTTCTCAAGACGTAAAATAAATACAAGCAGTAAAAGCGCAATAGCGCTTAAACTACATTGTGAATGCCATACCGATTTGTTTCTCATTTCAACTACATTTTCTTTGTCACTTCAAGCGTTGTTCTTTCAAAAGCGTAAAACTTGCCTACTTAATATAGTAGGTACGTCACCACATGGTCATTTAAATATTAAGGTGATGACACATGAGCCGTGACACGCTGCGTGCTCCACACTTTGACAACACACTGACCGAGTGTTTACTGACCGTCGATGCGGCACACGTGGTCTGCGGTCAACGTGGCCGCGTTTCGTCGCGTGTCATGCCATTGTAACATCAAAGTAACTGTATATTGTGACATCAGAGCAGTAGGCGGAACAGTGTAGGACTGCCTTCATGGAGAACTGTAATTTTGATGGAAGGAAGTGGAAGGAAACTGTTGGGTTTATGTTGTGATCTTTTTATGTTGTGATTACAATAGATTTTTGTAAAAAAATTCAATATTATCAAAATCAATTCTAATTCCGTGGATTATACCTACTATACAGAATTTGATAAGGGCATGATAAAATTGGACATGTATATGATTGAGCCACCAACAACATTTTACACAATACAATAGTCTTTACTTAATTTAATTGTCTTCTTACAACCAAACCGTACAAAACCACAAAAATATCATTACACAAACTCACATAGTTTGGTCCTTCGGTGTACCCTCTTATCATTATTCAAAAGACCACGAGCGCTTACGGTAGCAAAAATCTCGGTGCACACCGCAAACGTAGGTACATCTCATCAAGGATATATGGGGGCTCGCACTCTCATTTGCTGACATACGGGCGCTGGGAGACGGGAACACGAACTTGGGTTTGATTCATACAGTTCTTTATTGCAAAAGTTTATGAGATCTTTTTAAGGAAAGGTTTAAGTTATGCTGGCTGTTTTTGGTATTTTTATTAGGTTTATTCTTGGCTTTACTGGTTACCTTGCATTAAGCTGTTTTCAATTGCATCTTTTCAAATCATCATGGGAAATCAACAAATAACCTGATGCATGGTGCAGTGTGAGGGAGTGTCACTCTTACTGACTAAAATCCACCATGTTCCTTCTTAAGCCCTTTATTTAGTAGGGCCGCGGTAACTGTTTCAAACAATTACATAGTTCCTACAGGCATTGGTTGGTTGATAACTGCTTTTAACACTTTGCTTATCAGTTAAAAGTATAATATGCAGTGCAGTATATGTATTCACTATAATAGTCACTTCTATAGACTTAAAAAATACCATTCTTGTATAAACTATAACTTTAAAAACAAACCGTTGACCTTAAACATAACAATTTAGTAAATTCCTAAATCCCTCCAGCTCGCCGTTCTCAGGGGTCGTAAGTCACGGCACGCCACGCCTCCTCGCTTTCTCATTAACAGCCGTGTATTAGGACTGGCAATGTCTTGATTATCATATTAAGCGGCTACCTCAGCGGAATTAACATGGATTCTTGGGCCGCCAGCTTTCATACTTTGTAATGCTTGGCTTAGCTTGATGACACTCGTTTTAGACTTACTCGGCTATGTTTTGATGTATTTCGAGCGATGTTTTATAGGTAGTATTTTTGTGTTTTTGATCCTTGGTTTTTTACCTTTATACGCAAAATGTATTTGAGGAATATGGAAATTTGTCAGATAACTAAAATTATTTACCAATAAAAGAACACAGAAACAGTAGGTATTATATTCTCAAAATAGTAGTGGACATCAGTTTACCATAACAATAAAATTGAACTTTAAAATCGCCGGGACATCACAGACTCCAGCTACTAAAACTGCTCTTATTAAAATCTACGCGATTTCACAGACACCTAATTGCTCTCAACAACAAAACACTCCCTAAACGTATTATCCTCTTTCATACAAAGCTAAACAAAATAGAAATATGCATGAAAAACTATTCACAGAAAAACCTTTGTAAACTCCACCTCGCATTAACTCCGTGACGCGAAATAACGAAGTATGAACCAACTATCCCGTTGTTTTAGCATTCCGAGATACATTAAATTTTATACTATATCTGACATATAAACTACGTAAAAGAGATAATTTCTTCTTCCTCTTTTGAGCGAGAGAGAATTTGTTTGCGATATTTTCTTTAGTTATGATGAAAGTATTTATAATATTTTAATTGGTTTCTACTTTATATTGTGTGTTTACTTTGTTGAAATAGTAATAGGAAATAATATTTCTCATGTTATTCTACTTTCTTAGTAGCTTTTATTTTATATACACCATGTTTATACGCAAATAAATAAATANGAAAACTTGGTTACGGAATAAGTATTTTTGTTTTTTTTTTCTCTCTTTTTCTTTTGATTTGTTTCTTTGAGTAATTCTTGCTTTGTGTGCAAAGGGGCGTGCGAGACAGCTACCTTTGAATATGAGTACTTTTGTAATCTTTTGTTAAAGAAGTTGCAAGTCGACGGTTCTCAAGACGTAAAATAAATACAAGCAGTAAAAGCGCAATAGCGCTTAAACTACATTGTGAATGCCATACCGATTTGTTTCTCATTTCAACTACATTTTCTTTGTCACTTCAAGCGTTGTTCTTTCAAAAGCGTAAAACTTGCCTACTTAATATAGTAGGTACGTCACCACATGGTCATTTAAATATTAAGGTGATGACACATGAGCCGTGACACGCTGCGTGCTCCACACTTTGACAACACACTGACCGAGTGTTTACTGACCGTCGATGCGGCACACGTGGTCTGCGGTCAACGTGGCCGCGTTTCGTCGCGTGTCATGCCATTGTAACATCAAAGTAACTGTATATTGTGACATCAGAGCAGTAGGCGGAACAGTGTAGGACTGCCTTCATGGAGAACTGTAATTTTGATGGAAGGAAGTGGAAGGAAACTGTTGGGTTTATGTTGTGATCTTTTTATGTTGTGATTACAATAGATTTTTGTAAAAAAATTCAATATTATCAAAATCAATTCTAATTCCGTGGATTATACCTACTATACAGAATTTGATAAGGGCATGATAAAATTGGACATGTATATGATTGAGCCACCAACAACATTTTACACAATACAATAGTCTTTACTTAATTTAATTGTCTTCTTACAACCAAACCGTACAAAACCACAAAAATATCATTACACAAACTCACATAGTTTGGTCCTTCGGTGTACCCTCTTATCATTATTCAAAAGACCACGAGCGCTTACGGTAGCAAAAATCTCGGTGCACACCGCAAACGTAGGTACATCTCATCAAGGATATATGGGGGCTCGCACTCTCATTTGCTGACATACGGGCGCTGGGAGACGGGAACACGAACTTGGGTTTGATTCATACAGTTCTTTATTGCAAAAGTTTATGAGATCTTTTTAAGGAAAGGTTTAAGTTATGCTGGCTGTTTTTGGTATTTTTATTAGGTTTATTCTTGGCTTTACTGGTTACCTTGCATTAAGCTGTTTTCAATTGCATCTTTTCAAATCATCATGGGAAATCAACAAATAACCTGATGCATGGTGCAGTGTGAGGGAGTGTCACTCTTACTGACTAAAATCCACCATGTTCCTTCTTAAGCCCTTTATTTAGTAGGGCCGCGGTAACTGTTTCAAACAATTACATAGTTCCTACAGGCATTGGTTGGTTGATAACTGCTTTTAACACTTTGCTTATCAGTTAAAAGTATAATATGCAGTGCAGTATATGTATTCACTATAATAGTCACTTCTATAGACTTAAAAAATACCATTCTTGTATAAACTATAACTTTAAAAACAAACCGTTGACCTTAAACATAACAATTTAGTAAATTCCTAAATCCCTCCAGCTCGCCGTTCTCAGGGGTCGTAAGTCACGGCACGCCACGCCTCCTCGCTTTCTCATTAACAGCCGTGTATTAGGACTGGCAATGTCTTGATTATCATATTAAGCGGCTACCTCAGCGGAATTAACATGGATTCTTGGGCCGCCAGCTTTCATACTTTGTAATGCTTGGCTTAGCTTGATGACACTCGTTTTAGACTTACTCGGCTATGTTTTGATGTATTTCGAGCGATGTTTTATAGGTAGTATTTTTGTGTTTTTGATCCTTGGTTTTTTACCTTTATACGCAAAATGTATTTGAGGAATATGGAAATTTGTCAGATAACTAAAATTATTTACCAATAAAAGAACACAGAAACAGTAGGTATTATATTCTCAAAATAGTAGTGGACATCAGTTTACCATAACAATAAAATTGAACTTTAAAATCGCCGGGACATCACAGACTCCAGCTACTAAAACTGCTCTTATTAAAATCTACGCGATTTCACAGACACCTAATTGCTCTCAACAACAAAACACTCCCTAAACGTATTATCCTCTTTCATACAAAGCTAAACAAAATAGAAATATGCATGAAAAACTATTCACAGAAAAACCTTTGTAAACTCCACCTCGCATTAACTCCGTGACGCGAAATAACGAAGTATGAACCAACTATCCCGTTGTTTTAGCATTCCGAGATACATTAAATTTTATACTATATCTGACATATAAACTACGTAAAAGAGATAATTTCTTCTTCCTCTTTTGAGCGAGAGAGAATTTGTTTGCGATATTTTCTTTAGTTATGATGAAAGTATTTATAATATTTTAATTGGTTTCTACTTTATATTGTGTGTTTACTTTGTTGAAATAGTAATAGGAAATAATATTTCTCATGTTATTCTACTTTCTTAGTAGCTTTTATTTTATATACACCATGTTTATACGCAAATAAATAAATATTATTATTATTATATTTTGTATGTCTCGAACCAGACCACGGGACTATAGAGTCCCGGATTTTTGGAAGGCGAACGTGGGGCCGAAGCCAACACGCTGAAGCCCTTTTGAGACAACTTTAATGATATGGCGACACAAAACCGACGATTATGCCTGTATACACTATAGAAATGTACCCAAGGACAATCCCCGGTTTTGTGCTAAACTATTGCTAATTATGGAAATAAACTACTTGGGCTATTGTGATGGGATGTTAGTGGACTAGGAAATGGGGAAAACTACGGGAACTATGTATTATTATATATATTATATAAATATTATTATTATTATATCCTTGTGATAACAAGAATATATAAATTATTCAACTAATCTAAAGTACTGTGGCAATACAGTGTTTCCCTTTGAAAATATTGTAAATTCTTCTCCATGAGTTACTTGCCAGTTCTTCTCCATGACACCTACATATTAAATCTATTTAAATAATGTTATTTCATAGGAGCTTTTTTAAAACTTATATCATAATCATTATGTTTTACCATCCTAGCCTATTCCCAACTATGTTGGGGTTGGCTTCATTTCATGTTTTCTTTATTTATATTTATATCATTCTGTTTTATGTTTTACTTGTAGTAGGTATACACTCTAAACTGAAATTAAAAAAACAAGAAATACTAAAACCTTAAACACAAAATCGAGATAACCCGTCCAATTACGAACTTAACCTACTACCACTTAGTCTTCACAAACAACACAATTCACCGTTCTTCCCTAACCCTCCACTGCAGATTTATACTTGAAAGAACATATATTTCTTTGTTAGAAGCCACTTTATGATTTTCTTTATTGGCGTAGGTGAAAATGCACTGAACATTTCCACGTCGAGATATAAATAGCATTTTGTGAAAGAGGTTTCTTAATTCTGATGTGTTGCTTTTTGTATGCAGCGGGTTAAAGTGGGTGTTTTACGTTGATTGGATTATGAATTTTCATGTTTTCCTTGAAAGTATGGTTTGTGTGTCGTCTGTTGAATAAATATATGCAGGCTGACTTTCAGCCATGGTGACTGTTTTCGAGCCTAAGGAGCCAGCTGTGCAGGATATTGTAGTGCACAAGAATTTACGCAAACACTCGTGCAGTTCTGTTCCCTCGCTCTAGAAGTCCGATGGCACATTTCTTAGTCCGATTGCATGCAGTCTCTTAGGGCACGTGCTCTCTGATGCAGGGGTGTATCACCACCAACTTTTAGACTCCACTCTGCTTCTCTACAAGGCAGACAATACAAAAAGAGTCTCTTGTCTGTTTTTCTCTTCAGAATATGTATTCGTATAAACAACATCATAAATGGAACATATCGTAAATCCAATAATCTGATAAACAATAAAACCTTCCAGAAATATATTGCTACCAATAACATTCCGTTTACCGAACACAAATCTAACACTAACGTCAGGAAATGACGTCATAAGTTAAAAAAATCGCTAGAAACCATTTACATTGGACATCAATTTACCGATTTCCGTACCTTATGCAGCCCTCCGGCGACGATGGAGGAATACGTGAAATATGTATGACAAGGTGAATCGTAAAAGTCATAAGCGATAGCGGGTAGCACTATGAGTTTTCCACAATGCTAGATAAATTCTTATACGATTTTACAACCAAAATTATTATAACTGCAAAAGTTCATAACAGAACTACTAACTTGGAATCTTTTATCTCCTCTTTTATTACCGAAGTCATTAAAATTTTGCAATGATAATAAGTTCGACATCATTTACATTAAACATTTTTTATTATAGTTTTCCGTTTTCTTTCCTTTCAATATTCCGGCTTCCGCTTGCGGTTTTATCTGCACCCCGAAGAAACTGCTATCACTCGGACAAAAGTACTTAGCTCTATCCTTGCTCTTAATAATCAGTGTAACTATTTTAGCAAAATTGCGTAACACACAGACAGTTCCTTTCGCATTCTATAATATAAGTAAGGGTTGCCATCGCTCATAACTTGTACCAGACCATCTATAGCGTTTTGCTGTACACGAAAAATATGTTGTCGAAAATTGTTTACCGCGTACGTCGGTCGCGTCGCTCGGATATGTCGTAAACTGCGTGCTTTATTACTTTCTTGTTTTTGCTCTGATTTGTATGTCAAGTTGCTTCTCGCCAGTTTAATGGGGTAAATTATGGGAGGTTAAAATGAGAGTGTAATAAGCTGAGATAATCATAAAGTATGAGAGTTCTATGGAATGGAAAATCGCATTTTGAAGTGGGAAAATGAAGTAGTACTGTTACGTCACACATCAGAAGATATAAAGCTTTGATACTTAAATTTAGGACTGATACTGCCACCAATTTTTAAATTGAGAAGTCGTAGCAAGACTCGGACAGCGTTTTTATACCAATCAATTTTTCTACTATAATATTTGCCGCTTGGAATGAGTCGCAAGTATACGCTCGGTTATGTCAAGCGCGGAAATAATCCGCTAGTCTAAAAGCGCTGTTAATGACACAAACAAATTCTTAAATTCAAATTTAGAATTCATTCAAAAATAATACACATACCTACAAACACTAACCTATAACCTATTGCCAATAATAACGTACCTAAAACCTTGTGTTCCATATTTCGAACGAGTTAAATATCTTCAAACAGCTCGAATACAGACACCTACCATCACAAAGAACGGTTCAGTGCACTTCGTGTCGTTCAGATGCGTTCACTATGATGCTCTGTGGTTTTAGCCAGGGTACAGTAGTGAACGAATACGTCAATTTGTCCAGTATGGTGAACACTTCGAAATAGAACATGCAGTATGTATAAAATAATTCTATAATGTATTGACAGGGCTGAATCCTTACAGAGTAGCCATATTTGATAATGTTGTCATCACCCGAGGCCACGACCAAGGTTGTTTTAGTCAAATAACAGGTACACGTCACATATAACTATTTTCTGAAGCGGCCTCTGTATACAACTATATATAGAAACATATTTTATTGTTAAAAAAGTTGTTATACCATTTAAAATTTTCATTAAATTACTTAAAATATATTCGTATATTTTAGTTACTGTTGATATCCAAGGTTTTTAATGTTGAAAATAAATATTTAACTTTTATTTCCCCGCGTCATGTCGTTCGTACTTCACACGTCTCTAAATATGAACTTTCAACTGAAACCTGTTTACGTGTACAAAGTTTTTTATTTTTATTTTTTGACAGTTAAATTAAAACATACAATGACTTTGTTCTTTATTACGAAGTTGGTGGCTTTCATGGCGTGTATTCAAAGTTGATTTATTGTAAAGTACTGGCTGGTTGTAACGGAAATTACAGTTTTTTTTAAGAACAGTTAACTGTTTTGATTAAAATGATGGATTTTTTTTAGGTAATTAGAAGTTGATAATGTCGTTTGCTTGATTTTTGGTAAAAAATATTTACATCGACGTGGATATTTAAATTAATAAATAAATGTATAAATTCCTGAAGAATTAATAAATTGACAAATTAACCGGACTGTCTACATATTGATTGTTTAATAACATAAATTTCAATAATGTCACCATAAATCAAAGATAAAATTTAAAAAGCCATATATAATCCGATCTGCCACTCTTTACAAAAATAACACCACTTACACACTCACACATCACCATATAAATACCTTAATTAACCCTGCTCTGGTAATTAACGCCACAATTTTCGCACATTTAAAGCATTACGTCATTACCCAATGATGTGAAAAGATACATGTTGCTCTGGCAACACTGTAAAATGCGCGTGAAAAACGACATTATTATCCTGCTTTACCATAAAATCTATAATTAGACGTAAGTAGCTTATTAAGTGGTATATTTGCTTTTCGATTTTAACTTTAATTGTATTGAAATTCGAGTATTTTGTTGCTGTTTAATGCGATTAATTTTATGTTGCACTTTATTCGCGAAAGCAGTTTACATTAAAGTCAATCTTAACTTATTATTTCGGTATTGGTTGGCTTTTAAAATAATTTATACAAAATAAATCTCTTCAATGCAACTTTAACACAATACGAGTACTTTTTCGCCTTTTTTCGAAAATAATGAAAATAATGCCCACNTCCGTGACGCGAAATAACGAAGTATGAACCAACTATCCCGTTGTTTTAGCATTCCGAGATACATTAAATTTTATACTATATCTGACATATAAACTACGTAAAAGAGATAATTTCTTCTTCCTCTTTTGAGCGAGAGAGAATTTGTTTGCGATATTTTCTTTAGTTATGATGAAAGTATTTATAATATTTTAATTGGTTTCTACTTTATATTGTGTGTTTACTTTGTTGAAATAGTAATAGGAAATAATATTTCTCATGTTATTCTACTTTCTTAGTAGCTTTTATTTTATATACACCATGTTTATACGCAAATAAATAAATATTATTATTATTATATTTTGTATGTCTCGAACCAGACCACGGGACTATAGAGTCCCGGATTTTTGGAAGGCGAACGTGGGGCCGAAGCCAACACGCTGAAGCCCTTTTGAGACAACTTTAATGATATGGCGACACAAAACCGACGATTATGCCTGTATACACTATAGAAATGTACCCAAGGACAATCCCCGGTTTTGTGCTAAACTATTGCTAATTATGGAAATAAACTACTTGGGCTATTGTGATGGGATGTTAGTGGACTAGGAAATGGGGAAAACTACGGGAACTATGTATTATTATATATATTATATAAATATTATTATTATTATATCCTTGTGATAACAAGAATATATAAATTATTCAACTAATCTAAAGTACTGTGGCAATACAGTGTTTCCCTTTGAAAATATTGTAAATTCTTCTCCATGAGTTACTTGCCAGTTCTTCTCCATGACACCTACATATTAAATCTATTTAAATAATGTTATTTCATAGGAGCTTTTTTAAAACTTATATCATAATCATTATGTTTTACCATCCTAGCCTATTCCCAACTATGTTGGGGTTGGCTTCATTTCATGTTTTCTTTATTTATATTTATATCATTCTGTTTTATGTTTTACTTGTAGTAGGTATACACTCTAAACTGAAATTAAAAAAACAAGAAATACTAAAACCTTAAACACAAAATCGAGATAACCCGTCCAATTACGAACTTAACCTACTACCACTTAGTCTTCACAAACAACACAATTCACCGTTCTTCCCTAACCCTCCACTGCAGATTTATACTTGAAAGAACATATATTTCTTTGTTAGAAGCCACTTTATGATTTTCTTTATTGGCGTAGGTGAAAATGCACTGAACATTTCCACGTCGAGATATAAATAGCATTTTGTGAAAGAGGTTTCTTAATTCTGATGTGTTGCTTTTTGTATGCAGCGGGTTAAAGTGGGTGTTTTACGTTGATTGGATTATGAATTTTCATGTTTTCCTTGAAAGTATGGTTTGTGTGTCGTCTGTTGAATAAATATATGCAGGCTGACTTTCAGCCATGGTGACTGTTTTCGAGCCTAAGGAGCCAGCTGTGCAGGATATTGTAGTGCACAAGAATTTACGCAAACACTCGTGCAGTTCTGTTCCCTCGCTCTAGAAGTCCGATGGCACATTTCTTAGTCCGATTGCATGCAGTCTCTTAGGGCACGTGCTCTCTGATGCAGGGGTGTATCACCACCAACTTTTAGACTCCACTCTGCTTCTCTACAAGGCAGACAATACAAAAAGAGTCTCTTGTCTGTTTTTCTCTTCAGAATATGTATTCGTATAAACAACATCATAAATGGAACATATCGTAAATCCAATAATCTGATAAACAATAAAACCTTCCAGAAATATATTGCTACCAATAACATTCCGTTTACCGAACACAAATCTAACACTAACGTCAGGAAATGACGTCATAAGTTAAAAAAATCGCTAGAAACCATTTACATTGGACATCAATTTACCGATTTCCGTACCTTATGCAGCCCTCCGGCGACGATGGAGGAATACGTGAAATATGTATGACAAGGTGAATCGTAAAAGTCATAAGCGATAGCGGGTAGCACTATGAGTTTTCCACAATGCTAGATAAATTCTTATACGATTTTACAACCAAAATTATTATAACTGCAAAAGTTCATAACAGAACTACTAACTTGGAATCTTTTATCTCCTCTTTTATTACCGAAGTCATTAAAATTTTGCAATGATAATAAGTTCGACATCATTTACATTAAACATTTTTTATTATAGTTTTCCGTTTTCTTTCCTTTCAATATTCCGGCTTCCGCTTGCGGTTTTATCTGCACCCCGAAGAAACTGCTATCACTCGGACAAAAGTACTTAGCTCTATCCTTGCTCTTAATAATCAGTGTAACTATTTTAGCAAAATTGCGTAACACACAGACAGTTCCTTTCGCATTCTATAATATAAGTAAGGGTTGCCATCGCTCATAACTTGTACCAGACCATCTATAGCGTTTTGCTGTACACGAAAAATATGTTGTCGAAAATTGTTTACCGCGTACGTCGGTCGCGTCGCTCGGATATGTCGTAAACTGCGTGCTTTATTACTTTCTTGTTTTTGCTCTGATTTGTATGTCAAGTTGCTTCTCGCCAGTTTAATGGGGTAAATTATGGGAGGTTAAAATGAGAGTGTAATAAGCTGAGATAATCATAAAGTATGAGAGTTCTATGGAATGGAAAATCGCATTTTGAAGTGGGAAAATGAAGTAGTACTGTTACGTCACACATCAGAAGATATAAAGCTTTGATACTTAAATTTAGGACTGATACTGCCACCAATTTTTAAATTGAGAAGTCGTAGCAAGACTCGGACAGCGTTTTTATACCAATCAATTTTTCTACTATAATATTTGCCGCTTGGAATGAGTCGCAAGTATACGCTCGGTTATGTCAAGCGCGGAAATAATCCGCTAGTCTAAAAGCGCTGTTAATGACACAAACAAATTCTTAAATTCAAATTTAGAATTCATTCAAAAATAATACACATACCTACAAACACTAACCTATAACCTATTGCCAATAATAACGTACCTAAAACCTTGTGTTCCATATTTCGAACGAGTTAAATATCTTCAAACAGCTCGAATACAGACACCTACCATCACAAAGAACGGTTCAGTGCACTTCGTGTCGTTCAGATGCGTTCACTATGATGCTCTGTGGTTTTAGCCAGGGTACAGTAGTGAACGAATACGTCAATTTGTCCAGTATGGTGAACACTTCGAAATAGAACATGCAGTATGTATAAAATAATTCTATAATGTATTGACAGGGCTGAATCCTTACAGAGTAGCCATATTTGATAATGTTGTCATCACCCGAGGCCACGACCAAGGTTGTTTTAGTCAAATAACAGGTACACGTCACATATAACTATTTTCTGAAGCGGCCTCTGTATACAACTATATATAGAAACATATTTTATTGTTAAAAAAGTTGTTATACCATTTAAAATTTTCATTAAATTACTTAAAATATATTCGTATATTTTAGTTACTGTTGATATCCAAGGTTTTTAATGTTGAAAATAAATATTTAACTTTTATTTCCCCGCGTCATGTCGTTCGTACTTCACACGTCTCTAAATATGAACTTTCAACTGAAACCTGTTTACGTGTACAAAGTTTTTTATTTTTATTTTTTGACAGTTAAATTAAAACATACAATGACTTTGTTCTTTATTACGAAGTTGGTGGCTTTCATGGCGTGTATTCAAAGTTGATTTATTGTAAAGTACTGGCTGGTTGTAACGGAAATTACAGTTTTTTTTAAGAACAGTTAACTGTTTTGATTAAAATGATGGATTTTTTTTAGGTAATTAGAAGTTGATAATGTCGTTTGCTTGATTTTTGGTAAAAAATATTTACATCGACGTGGATATTTAAATTAATAAATAAATGTATAAATTCCTGAAGAATTAATAAATTGACAAATTAACCGGACTGTCTACATATTGATTGTTTAATAACATAAATTTCAATAATGTCACCATAAATCAAAGATAAAATTTAAAAAGCCATATATAATCCGATCTGCCACTCTTTACAAAAATAACACCACTTACACACTCACACATCACCATATAAATACCTTAATTAACCCTGCTCTGGTAATTAACGCCACAATTTTCGCACATTTAAAGCATTACGTCATTACCCAATGATGTGAAAAGATACATGTTGCTCTGGCAACACTGTAAAATGCGCGTGAAAAACGACATTATTATCCTGCTTTACCATAAAATCTATAATTAGACGTAAGTAGCTTATTAAGTGGTATATTTGCTTTTCGATTTTAACTTTAATTGTATTGAAATTCGAGTATTTTGTTGCTGTTTAATGCGATTAATTTTATGTTGCACTTTATTCGCGAAAGCAGTTTACATTAAAGTCAATCTTAACTTATTATTTCGGTATTGGTTGGCTTTTAAAATAATTTATACAAAATAAATCTCTTCAATGCAACTTTAACACAATACGAGTACTTTTTCGCCTTTTTTCGAAAATAATGAAAATAATGCCCACTGCTGGACACAGCCCTCCTCTTACACAGAGAAGGATTGAGCAATAATATTCTGTTATACATAAATAAATATAATACAAGTATAGTTATAAATATAAATAGCATGTAAGTAACTTTATGCATATTAAAATTATGTTGCTGCGCCATGACAGGGTATCATGTACCTATGTGCTTTTACCTTTTGTAACATCTTGTATTACTCATGATCGCAATAAATATTTGAAGTTTGAAGTTAATGAAAATGAGCATATTTTAAATTCAGAACCACGTCTCTTTCTATGCTCCTAATCTAAGTATTAAAAAGATCCTTCGCGTGCCAGCATGATATCTCAATTTTCTCCAATGAGACAAGTATTTACGTACAATCAAGCTAACAAATGTACCTTCAACTGAATAATTAGAATGTACAGTGTTCGTCACAAAACCTCGTCGCGTCTCACTATTGATAGTCCACAGTAATTCACAAACATCAGCACAGCAACACGACGCACGGTACACGAAACGTCAGATCCAATATGGCCGCCGACAATCACAGCTGATCGTGGCTCCCGCCGAAAACAAAGGCGCGCAATAATCACATTTATACTGACACGCTTTGGGCTTCATTAATACTGCTTTTGATAGAGATTTTGGAATGTTTTGCTGATTTTGAAAGGCGTAGCTACGCTTTTAGACTATCTTAATAATTTTTAGCACAGGTTTAAAGGATATATAGTTAAAATTAAATGAAGATTAGTAATTTTTTCATACATAAAAAAATGTGTCACTTACCAGGCAATAATATAAGGAACAAAAATATACCTAAGATAGGTATACATAGGTATCATATTAAAATGTACATATTTGTGTAAATCCTCAAGAAATTCGTCCCACTTACACACAAATCACTTAATACGCAGTAAATTGGCAGTAATTTCACCCTGTTTACTACGAAACGGCATAAACACTTGGAGCAAAAATCTCTATACATCCATAGTACCTATAAGCCACCCCAAAAATCGAAACAAGGTCGGTCGAGTTCTTAGAGCATGGAACCAACGGGAACCGAGTACGCAGTCTCTACATAAAAGTGCCAATTTAGCACGGGAGGGCGAGACAATGCAATTAAAAGCTGGATTTCTATAACCGATCTTTCCGTTAATCCGCAATAAGAAAGATTTACATGTGAAATTTTTTATATGGAGTTTATATCAAGATTCAATCTCTAGTTGCAAAAAACGGTTATACGGATCAGTTATAGAAGTCGGCAATATGTCACTCACTGCATTTTTGATCTCATCTTGACGCATGACAAAATTGACAACACACAATGACACCCTCGTGTAGATATGAATATTAGTGGTACCTTTCGGCAAAGTGAGTTTCGGCTAAGGCCATCTCCGGTTGGTTCAATTATCTAAAGGTTGTTCACAAACTGGCGCCAAAAACCGAAAACTTTCGCGTCAGCCAACAAATTATAACAAAAACTGTTTTCGGCCAAATTAAAGTAATCAGCTAACCGACTGTGCGGAGGGAATGTTATGTTTCGTAATTTGAAACGTTTTTGTTGTGTTGTTTTGTTTTTGACGTCGGTACGGTTCGACCTGAATATTATGATGTAAAATATAATTAGGAAATAATCCCTGCTAATGTAGGTTATTACATTAAAAATTCAGAAAACAATTAAACAAATTCTGCCTTCATTGGGAATGTATACGCATTCCTGTTAATCAGTTATTAGGTAACAATAGCATAGCTATTGAAAAATATCATGATTGATAGAATTATTTTGCAAAATAATATAATTATTTGTACAAATTAATGATCAAAGTGATGTACATATTTGGATTATTTTTGTGTTTTGGCGAACCATACATTCATGGCAACTGCTTTTTTTGGACATGGGGAATTATTAAATGACTCTCTCCCGCTGTGAGTGCAGCGTAAAGGAATGTCAGACTTTTACTGACCAAAAACCTACCATGTTCCTTCTTGAGCCCTTTGTTTACCAGGGCAACGGTAACTCTTTTGAACAATCAGCAGCCCCGACGTTCTTCGGTCTTAAGGGGCTCAAGTTTGATAGATGCCTACAGCTGACTAAACACATAAGGCATTAATTAGCCTTTACTGAAACTTGAACTCAATTATTAATATAGATAAGCTTTTTAGAATCAAAGTTCAAAAACTGCTGATTTTCGCTTAATTAAATGTTTATTTTCTCTTGTCTACAGGCAACTGCTAGCGCCAAATCTGAAGCAAACACAATACTTAGCAAATGGTGCCGAGAGCGACATCAGAACTGTAAGTACTACTTTACCTAAAACTACCTTCTGCCTGCGGTTCCGCTTGCATCCAGTATGAACTACTTCACGCGCCTGGATTAAAAAGTCTATAGTCTTCCTCGATAAATGGTAGGAGTATTAGTATAGTTGTGAGAGAAACGAAAATAAATATATTTCCTATACTTTCACCAAGGATAAAATATCTCGGTCCAATTCTGCCATCGAGTACAAAATTTTCCACTACCGAATTTAAAACTGCCACCTCCTCCCTAAACTTTTTTATTCCTCCTATTCGATACCAGTATTTGAACGGAGTACCAGATGAAATTAGTCGCAAAAACTTCGTGTGTTTGCTCTTAGCATACCATCGTTTGAACCTAACATGTAAGTTCTGTGAAAAAACTCCGAATCTCACCAGATATTTCGAATATTTTTCATAAAAATCCCAGCCAATACGAATGCCGTTATTTTTAACTACAAATATTTGATTGGATTCCAATTTTAGTTCTGTTCAAATGAAAATGAAATAAAAACGTATCTGTACTCAAATAGATGGAAACAGCGCACGTAAAACGATTCCTAAAATACATTTTATATTTGATGAAAGCGAAACAAGACTTACAGGAAGTTTGATTTTGCGATTGATTGAAAATAATTCAGGATGAAAACAAGTATAGGTAACAAAGTATAAAAACAGGTAGAGTTTTTTTTAATTTATCATCTATACTTTTTTTTTCTTTATTATTTACACAATTTTATATCTCACCTTAAATATACATATATACAAACTTAAATTACTTAATTAAAATTAATAAAATATAAACAAACAAATTAAAATTAATTATTTATCATCTATACTATATGTATAATATATTGATGATGATGATGGCCTCCTAGCCGATTATCGGCCACGGCGGCTGTTCTCATATAAGGAGATCAGCCAGCTGCGCAGGACATATTATAGTGCACAAGCATTTGCGCAGACTCTCACGGTCGTGCTCGGATTGCCGTCCCATCGGGTTTATGAGAGTGGGGCAATAGGAGTGACCCTGTATCTATGCGCAAATGCTTGTGCACTATAATTGTCCGGGCAGCTGGCTGATCTCCCTTATTATGAGAACAGCGCCGTGGCCGATACATCGGCTAGCGAGGCCCATCTCATCATCATATATTATACATATAGTATAGGATGATAAATAATTAATTTTATTGTTGTTATATTTTTATAATTTTAATTAATAATTTAAGTTTGTATATATGTTATTTAAGGTTAGATATAAATTGATGTAAAATAATAAAAACAAAAAGTATAGATGATAAATTAGAAAAAACTCTACCTGTTTTTATACTTTTACCTATTACTTGTTTTCACGTGGTCTATGTAGATGTATTTGTCAAAATCTCTCTCTGTT
>NWSH02000560.1:11304065-11348197 GCA_002382865.2 Heliothis virescens
GAGAGATCAGGCGCAGGACCGACATTAACGTGCTCTCCGATGCACGGGTGTATCAATCACCAACTTCCAACTCCGGGCTGCTTTGTGAAAGTTTCTAAAACCCACAAAGCGATTTCGGCCCGTCCCGGGAATCGAACCCGAGACCTCGTGATCAGCAGTCGGCTATGCGACAACTAGACCAACGAGGCATAAGGCATAATATATTATAATTGTAATATTTAATTTTTTTGAGAGTTTGTTTGTTTGGTTGAGCGCGCTAATCTGAGGTCCGATTTGAAAAATTATTTCGGTGTCAGCTAATCCATTTATCGAGGAAGGCTAAAGGCTACTTTTTATCCGGGTGCGCGCAGTAGTTCCGACGAGAATGCGGGTGAAAACGCTGGCAGAAGTTAGTATTATAATTTCAAACAAATAATTACTTTCATAAGCCAGCTTTTATGCAATTATGTTGGTTGTTTTTTTCTTAAATGCCAACATGTAGTACATAAAAGGGAATAAATTAACTACTTTGTGCAGGCACTCGAAACAATTTCACAAAAAACTCCAACGATTCCTAGTAATTTTTCACATTCCGTACCAAAAATCAAGCTCAAAAGTCAGCCCATTTCACAGCTGAAAACTAGAAACAGAGTTTTTTGAACGAATAAAAGTGTAAAACCAAAAAATGCCTAGATTTCAATGCAGGGTGTCGACACAGTGAGCGGTGCCAATCTCTCTTCTACGTCCGACGGTGAAGCGCGTCTATTTTTGTCAGAACAAGCAATTTTTTGACCACTACCCATTGTTAGAGATGTGAAGCTGTGGCGGTCAGAGTGAGAGTAATTGGATTACAGTTTTTGTTTGTAAGTTCTATTATTTTTAGGCGTCTTATTTAACAAGAAATTTCGTATATCGGCGGTTTACTTACGTAAATAACTTAACGGGTTCATACTTTCAGGCAAAACTTGAGTTATTATGAGTTTTCGATTTACAATCATTAATAATCACAAATTATACATCTTTCGGATATTTAAACGGCAAATATCATCTTGTACTTCTCACATCACTATCGGATGTACCGCGTTCCGACACGGCAGCGGCGCCATCCCGCGGATTTATAACGAAACTTTTTAAATAGTCCCGGCGATTCGCAGACAGTTTCAACTCCGAGATTAAGTGGGCAGCGAATGAATTGTTTCCCCTAGTAAACTTGCAAGAAAACTGCACTTTAGATAAAATAGTGCAGTTTTCTGTAATTGCAAACTTAGTACGTTGCAACCGAGTCGGATACAAAGTTGTAAGTGGGCGTTCAATCAAACGATGCTTCTTGGAACAGCCTGTATATATATATCCAGCCTGTGTTATATCGAGTTTTTAAGTAGCATTTGATTTTGATCAAACAAATATAAGATAGCGCAAAAGAGAGTATTTAATTGTATGAATCGTTATGAAACATTTCAAAATTAATGTAAAGTATGTTGATATTCCCTGTTGATTACATCAAAGTTGAATAGCTAAACCCATTGGAATGAACGATATATAAAAGACATAAAAAATACTAAAATAAATATAATATAAGATTGTTCTTACAAAACAAAACAAAAGACCAACAATACAATGTACGCAACCAAAAATTATATACTATTTATTTAACAGCGAAATAAAAACGGCGTCCCCACAAAAGATATATAAGAGAGAATATCAGAACAAACCAACAAAATTTGTGCCGCTGAAATGCTCGCTAGAATTCTTATATATTTATATATTATTTTGTTCTTTTACCGAGCAAAATGTACGAACAAACGGAATCGAGAAGTTTCGTGAACGATAACAAAATCGCCGGGAATTTGTCCCCGTACTTTTGTTCCCGACTTTCGACTGCATAAAAAGAGAATATTTGCTTATCTTTTTGGTTGAATTCCCGCATATAGGGCACACTTCGTTGCGTCTAGACAAACTCTTATTGAATCGTAATATTATTCCTTACCATTAAATCAAATAAGCATAGAAATAAATGTATTATAAACGTTAATAATATACATTCATATCCCTATGACTAATTGTTTACCGTGATTCCACCTGTTCATCGAACTCTTGAAATATAACTACCTATATTGAGGGATAATGTGAGGACAATACTTTGGAGCACTAACTTAAAAAATAAGACACTTACATATCCCTGTCAACATAAACCTTCTCACTTATATACATAACATTGGTATAATAAGTAAAAATGAAACAATTAAAACCAATCTTATTTTCCTACTATATAACAATTTCTTGCAAAGAACATGACCTTTTTCTTGCAACGAAGTTAATCTCGCAGTCACGTGTTTAGACACGTACAAAGCAACTGGCCCTTATGTAATATTATATATATACACAAGTAGGGTCTGTTCTGTCTGACGGTCGTTTACATAGGCTGGAAAAGGCTTCAAAGGTTAGTCAGGACAAGGGGACGCAGACTTGTAGAAAGTATAATAGCTATATTTGATACAGGTGTTGTTTGTTGGTGTGTATGTAGATTGAATTCTTTCTGGCTCCCTTCTTCAGGCGTTAGACCACTTGTACACTTATTTTTAATTCCAAGCAGTTCAATAGTTTTGACGTGAAAGTGTGACAGAAAAATACGGTAACTTTCGTATTTATAACATAGTGAGCATTATTTTTTATATTTTTTATACCTAAGGATATTTTTATACAAACACTTTATACAGGTATAACAAACCCAAAACAACGATTCAAGATTACTTGATAATGAAGATAGATACAAACCCGTCAAAGCTTTCCTATCACAAATCAGATTAAAGCACAATCATGAAACATTTTCACCGAAGAATATTCACTTAAATCCGGCCCAAAACGTTCCGTGGGACTTAGAGACAGTATTTGTTATAATATCAAACGCAAAGCCGTCTATTGAGGTGGACCAGGCTGACAAATCCTTGCATCCCATTCACAGGACCCGGAAAAATATTACAGAATCTTTCCCCCTACTTTATACAACTTTCTTATTGTGGGATCAAACCCCACCCCCAAAGGAAATGCGTGAAATTAGAATTCGCGATATATTTGCAAAGGAGAGAATATTTTCGGAATGAATTCTTACGTTTTTTTGGATATAAACGTTCTACGTTTGAATATTGGTTTGTTTAAGGAAATGTTTTTTTTGTACTCCTTGGAGATAAAATGTGCGTTAATTCAATCGCAGTCGCTGGAACAATTCCACTTCAGAGGCCGTCAGGTGGATTTATGGAAGCTGAACTAGGGCTTGTTAGGTGATTATAACTAGCAGCATTCTGGGTAAGAAGACTTTAGCTCTGTGTACACTTTAATTCTTTAACTATAACAGCATTCAAATTAAGATCTTTAAAACAACAACCTTTATTCTGGACTAAGGAAATATTTCTTAAATTTTAAAACAAATTGCTTTAACAAAAGCATCTAGAAAAATAACAAGTGCCCAAGTTTCTTCCGGGCGGAATTTTGATAAAACAGACGCTCCGGGTTTAAAGCCCAAAATTCTAGTACAGTCAACTAAAGTACCGCAACTAAAAATTAAAGCCATCAAGGAAGGCGTAATAAAAACAAAAGGACAAACTTGTTTTTGCTGGTCAGTTGAATTTTAGTGGGTACTTTGGTGTTGACGAGATTGAAGGTCAAGGTCAACCGAAATGGTGTGAGAGAAAATCAATCAAAGAAAACTTGTAGTAGTACCTCAAAAGCACTTAGTAAAAATAGTTAGAGCCACATTCTTTTAGTAATTCAATTAAATAAACTCCAAAAAATCATATAATTTTAATTTTGTCTTTTTGGTTTATTTATTAGCTATCTTATTCATTTCTATTTCACTCAGGTATTTTTATTGTCTATATATTATATATTTCGATAACGGCGACCCATGATAATTCACCTCTTAGCATGAGCCCTAATATGACTGTCTAGACCGAGTTTAGATTTAAAGACTCGGTCGCAAGCGCTGCAGTACAGCTGACCCGCACTATTGAGGGTATAGGTGTAAGTAGGTTTAGGTCTCTTTTTAAGTGATTAGCGCTTTTCGTCTAAGGTTTCGAGTCTTTTCATCGTGTATTGTCTATACGCATTCATTAACCTAAAACTACGTAACACTGGCCAAAAAACACTTTTTCCCCTTGACCTTGTCTAAAACATCAATATTCCCACAAAACACCAATCGAATGGAACTCAAAGCAAACAAGAACGATAACAATGCTATAAATCAGCGAATCAGCACAAGTTCCAGGTAATATCCTCATAAATTCCAAATTCATTGAGCACTATGTAACCGCGGGCTATTGAGGAGCATTACTCAAATGCAACTTGCACCAATGCTATGACGTAGAGGTATTACTGAGGTGGAAATTCAAAATCTAGTGGTGGTAATAACTTTGAATGACACTAACGGCCAGTTTTAGAGGTACCAGATAAGTTTTATATAGCTATCTGATAGATAAGGCTATAGAAATACTTTTAATTTTGACTACTTTTCTATTTGTACACACACCAGCAGGTCAACGTATACGAATCTGTCAAATGTTACCAATCGAACATCAACCTACCTCTATTGTGATAAGGTTGAAAATCGATTGCAGAAATTTGGCAGATTGTGGTAACTTGATGTGCTGTTGTCTGTACTATCTGTCAGATTGCTATCTGGAGCTTTATCTGGAACCAATGAAACTTGCCGTAAATCTTTATTTTATTTAATTTATTGTGCTTATTGAGTGAGCTGCAGGTTTAATTACCTAACAAGCCCTAGTGTCAGAGTTTTCTCAAATGCGCTTGACAGCCTCTGGTATGAAATTGTAACAATGAAAAGTAGCATTTTATTTAATTACTTACACTAATATTATAAACGTATTTGGATTGTTTAAGCTTGTTACTTTTTCACGTAAAAATACTGAAAAGTTTTAGAATTTTCATTTTGATAAGATTTGACGGTAATAAATACGTAGTTTATATTTAGAATTTAATATTAGAATAAAATTTAAACACAATAAGAGATATTCAATTCACATAATCTCGATTCCCAAATATGCCAATTCCCATGCTTCATATTTATTCACCCGTAAGCGGAAACTTGTAAAGCATAAAATTCTCTACAAATCATGCGTGAAACATATTTTTGTATGTCTCGCCGTTCAGTAACGGCTGAAAAGTTTTTACGGGTATTCATGAAAATAATCCCTTCAAAACGGATAGTTTCTTGTTTATATAAACCTGGATTAGTAAGATCGCACGTATGTAGACTGTTAACACAAACTACTTGAGGAGGGAGATTATTTATTTCTATTTTATAAGTTTTGTTATTGCAAAGAAAAATGTAATTTGTCAGTACTGCCGAAAATATAGTTTTAGCTGCTGCTGCTATAAGACTGCCTCGTTGGTCTAGTGGTCGTATAGCGCCACTGCCGATCACAGGTCTCGGGTTCAATTCCCGGGCCAGGATTACAATGATTTTCTTCGAATTCGAGGTCAGTAAGACCAAATAAAGGAAATCAGTGAAATCTAACCCAGAATACATTTCAGACTAACAAGGCGACCAGCATGATTGAAAAATCGAAAAGTAAAGAATATCACGTCTGGTCTGACCGTTTTTCGGTGCACTTGACAGTTGCTGTCACTCAGTACAAATAAGTCAGTCATGCCTTGAAAATTGACAGCTGTCAACTGCATAAAACATTTGGTGGCATTATAGAAACGCCTTTGATTTTGTACGTTTATTATGTTAAATACATACAGTAGGGTATTTACAATAATAAAATATGTATGTACACTTATTTACAAGATTATAAAAAAATATATATAAAAGAGATATTTATAGATAAAATCTAAAAAAACTATTAAAATGCATCAAAATATTCCTCCCCATCGCTATTTTACTTTTGTTGAAAATTTTTTATGGATATATACGTATTTTCAATTGATTCGCTCCTCGCTGTCAATGTAACCAGAGCCTTACCGGACTATTCGAGTTAAGTGCCAAGTAATATCCAAGTTGTAACAAGCTCTTTGTTTAACGATTCTAACTTGAAACAGTGACTGTTTAATTTCAATTGCGCTACGACTTTTAAAAGCTTAACGGGCAGTTTCACAGGTTCCAGATAAAGTTCTATATAGGTATCTGATAGATCATCTATACTTAATATTATAAAGCTGAAGAGTTTGTTTGTTTGAACGCGCTAATCTCAGGATCTACTGGTCCGATTTGAAAAATTCTTTCAGAGTTAGATAGCTCGTTTATCGAGGAAGGTTATAGGCTTTTTATCCGGGTGCGCGCAGTAGTTCCCACGGGAAAGCGGGTGAAACCGCTGGCGGAAGCTAGTGTCGTATAAAAGTAATCAAATTTAAAAACATTTATATGGCAATCTGTGAAAGTGGCCGAAAGTGTCGATGTGATAATTTTTAATTATCATATTTTTGTTTTCTTTGTAGTTTTATTTTGTTGCAAAGCACTTGGCTGTTTGAAGTATTTCTCATTACTTAAGTATTCTTTAGTAATTTTAAAGATGAAATAGTACAGAAATCGGTATTAAAAATGCTTAAGTAATGGAAATATTCAAACTAAAGTGGATATTTTATCTTAATAAATCAATCCGTATTTGAAATTAAATCAAGAACAATCCAGAATATTGGTTCACTGTGATATCTGCTACGAATAAAGAATTGATATTTTGGGCTTAGTAAAAACTCATGTAGGTATTATACACCCAAGGGTTGTTAAAAAACCGGCTACTGACCAAAATGTTTTGTTTTTTTACATACAAGATTATTTTACTGCTACCTATCTATTTACAACTAAAACTAAATAACTAAAATATTTTACGCTCGAATTCCTTTAAGAAAATACTTGTTTATACTACAAACACTATGCCTAACTATACCAAACATAAATCACCGAAAAAGCCACTACTTATCACACACCCTACACCCAGTAAATCAAACTCTTATTTAATCTAACCATCACAAACTCGAGGGTTCAATGAAACCTCAGAGGAACGCCTTTGAGAAAAACGAACATTCTAATATTATCTTAAAACAATCGCTACACTCTCTCGTAGTCTTAAAATTTTCAAAACTCAATTAAAACCATTTCTGGAAGATTTTAATTGTCTAACTGATAAATGGACCGGCTCGGATCTTCTAGACACTTTGTTCTAGACAGGTAGATATCTGTCGAGATTCCGAAACTAATTTTAATTGATAAGACAGATTGGTTGTTTCTTGACTGTAAATAATTTATAGTCTATAGGCCTTTTGTATTTATATTTATCTCTCTAACTTTAATCTTTAGGTAGACTTTTGGTTATCAACTGCTTGGCAATAAGAAGCTAAAAATAAACTGCTAGAAAAGACTGAAAAATAAAAATATGCATAAAAAACAAAACGCAACGCTAATATCGCATCGTTTTAAAAAACAAAACGCAATCCGGTGTTGCAATTAAACGTAGGCAATGCTATCGCACCGACTTAGAAGCGAGTTTAATTAAACCCGGGACAGGGCCGCTTGCCCGGGTGGCCGGGCCCGGGTAAATAGCCCGCCGTGAGGACAAATCGATTGCATAACACGACGTAGACCCGGGAAGATGAACCAAGATGCTCGTTTAGCAGTTTTTCAAAAGGTGGATCATAATGTCCGGGATTAATCAGCGCTTTCGCAAAAAAGATAATCTTGGACTCCTGAGTTTGAAGGCGGATTGGATTCCATTCTGTTTTTCTTTTTGTTCCTTTTGTTTTTTTCTCGATGCTGCTTTCAGGAATTAATGGATGAAACCTTTGTGTTATTGGTGATCAAGTTAATTGGATGTTTAAAACATTTTAAGCTTTGTTACTGGTGTTGTTTTACCGAAAATGTTTGTTTTCATACTCGTGTACTTAGACCCAGTTTCGAAAATAATTGATCACTTAGTAACTCAGCAACAAGCGAGACGAAGTCGCTAACCAAATTTTTACAACATAACTTTTTACGACTCCTGCCATCCGCTTTATAATCCGGGACATTACAACCTTTTTACGCGCGAGCAAAAAACTCGCCTTACAACAATAAAGAGCTGACACACTCTCGATAATCTTGCCATTCGTCAGCAAAGAAATCATTCGCAATAACGTATCAGAATCCCGTAATCTCATACTTGAGGACATCACTTTAACCTCGCAGGCTTCAACCAGAAGCATTTTTGTACAGTCGACAGCACATCAAGTTACCACCATCTGTCAAATCTCTGCAATAGATTTTCAACCTTTGTCGCAATGGTTTGTAAAATTTAACAGATTCATATACGTTGACCTGCTGTCGTCTAAACATCGAATATTCCAATCTTAAAAAAATCTTCGCTATCGATCGTGGAACATTGGGGGGTAGTAACCCTACATCTACGGAGGCAAACGATTCAGAAACGGGTACTTTTCTATGCAAACGTCGGTAGATAAGGTCCTCGTAAAACTGTATCGCTGGGCAGGGCGAGGTCTATCGGTTGGAAGTTATCGAATAGCTGTGCTAAAGTCTTCGGTACTGTTAATGGGGTTTGTATACGAAATCGTAGTTTGGTCATATTTTACAGATAACAATGACTTTTAATCTAAAGTAAATATATTTTACAATAAAAAATTTGAATGTAAACAAATAACTTAAAACCTAGACAAATATCAAACAATACACGAATAAAAAAATAACCAAAAAATGCCATGCAAAAAACTTACTAATTTCAAAAACAATATGCCACGTCACTAAAACGATTAGTTGAAACCATTTTGAATAAAAAATGTTCTAAAATACATTCTATATTTTAAAAATACAATGTGGCCAATTCGTGGCCAGCAATAAATTGAGATTGGACTCCGATTACGACCATACCATTTATCTTAGATCCCTGGTGGAATAAAGTTGAAAAACATCAAATTATTTTTGCTCATCTAATTTTTTTGTTTGTTCGCTACGTAAGGTGATTCACCAGAATAGGTAACTGTGAATGTGTTCATAAATAAGCTATAATTTAATTTTCATTTCAGTTTCAAGAAAAGCATTCACACGATTAGACTTCTACTTTTTGATGATTTATTTTCGTAAAAGACCACATTATGATAATTATATAACAACTAGGGCAGTGTGCTATTCCAATTTTAAAAATCGAATTCTTTAACAAGCCAGTCTGCCTGTTGCATCGCCGTTTCTTACTGCATAGTGGTTTAATCCTTTTTTGGTTTCGACATCGGCAAAAAGTAGATATCTGATTTTATGATACCCTCTAAAAGAGTCTAGACTAACAAAAACTTGTTCAAGGTCACGACTGGATTAAGCTATCCGTTTTACTGTTCTAGGCTCGTATACTTTAAGTGGTTAGATTTTCTATTTTTCACATTGTTGTCTTTATTTTCTAGTTGTAAAACACGAAAGTCATTCAAGATTATAGCACGTTTGTATAAATAGGAATAGAGAAAAACTATACCTACCTAATACCAAATCTGCCTTGACGGTCTGTTGTCGCATAGCCGGCTGCTGTGCACGAGGTCTCGGGTTTTAGAAACTTTCAAAACGCAGCTTGGAGTCTAGAAGTGCACAAATGCTTGTGCACTATAATATGTCCTGCGCAGCAGGCTGATCTTTTCATATGTGAAAGGTCGTCGTGGCCCACAATCGGCCTTGGTCGCCATTATTATTAACACGAAATCTATTTCAAATAATCGCACTCAAACAACTTCAAACTATTAAAACAGTCATTATATATTTTCAATAATAAAAAAGAACTATAAAGCTTAAATTCCTTTTAAGATTACATTCCCAGAGGTCGCCACTTTACAATACGCAACCCGAATGCGGTAAACTGCTATATAATTTACGACCCCGTAAAATGGCGTAACTGATAAATCATGAGGTGGATCGAAATGGTAACGCTATAGTTAAATGGGTAAGTATAAACTGTTAATGTGGAGAAGTTTACTGTACTTCATTTGAGCTTTTTGAATAAAATAATTCGGTTATATGGATTGAAACCAGTAGGCACTATTTGCATGATTTTACAAATAACTCCATTATAATAACTCTGTTTCCTGATGATAGTTTGTTTTATCAATAACTAGCTTCTGCCAGCGGTTTCACCCGCGTTCCATGGGAACTTCTCGGCGCACCCGGATAAAAAGTAGCTTATAGCCCTCCTCGATAAATGGGCTATCTAACACTGAAATATTTTTTCAAATCGGACGAGTAGTTCCTGCGATTAGGGCGTTCAAACAAACTCTTTAGCTTTATAATATTTGTATAGATATGAAAGAATATTCACCATACCACCGCACCGGCTTGAAGATATGCTGTAACCACTACTCAGATCACCTATCTACCTTCTCAGTGAAGCGTACATTTGTTTCATCCTTCATTATCATTTATTCACATTCACGCTAAAACTTTTGAACCACTTGATGACAAAATATTTTCCTGAAATCGGAGATAGATTGCCTTTTATCTGAGCACGTGACGTACTTCCCTCGGGACGCGGACAAAGTCGCGGGAGAAATCTACCACAGACGCCAGCAGGTCAAACTACTGAATCTTCCAAATTTTACCAATCAAATGTTAACCTTTCATTATTGAGATAAGGTTGAAAATCGTACCTACACAATATTCTACAGAAGTGTATTTAGTTTAGCTACAAATACTAGGTACATTCATACCATCTGATACCCACAACAATACGAATTGACACGTCTTTGAAAGCATTCACAGAACAACGATACAACTTGCGACCGTCGACCGCGTCTGTACAATATACATTATAACTCTGATACGTGATCCGTAGCGACTACATATCTTTGCACTGCTGTGTACGTGTGATATTGCACTTCTATTGCACGTTTATACACTGCATTTCATAATTATGTACCAACAGGAATGTATAGTTTTTGGTGGAATATTTTTCTAAGGTTATATATTTGTTGTGTAAATGTGGATTGTTTTTTAGTACTAGCTGTTTTCCCGCGGTTTCACTCGCATCCCGTGGGAACTACTGCCCGGTCCCGGATAAAATATATAAGCCTTAGTTATTTAGGAATAATGTGGCTACCAACAGTGAAGGAATTTTTCAAATTCAATAGTTTCGGAGTCGGAGGCCTTAGGGTACAAACAAACGAACAAAAAATGTGTCCTCTTTTATAATATTAGTATAGGTGTGCTTGTTTTAGGTAAAATCACCCACATACAAACATTTATATGCATTATACAGCTTTTTAATTATAATTACGGGTCCTAAGTTTGATGTCCAAACTAGCAAAGCCATTTAATTCGACTCCGACTAACTTTCCTTTCACAATCTAAGTACCATGGAATCCAGAAGTCAGCCAGCGAATTGACAGAGAGGAGACTAGGATAAATTGCACGGAGGACTATTTGAGAGGGGAGAGTGGGGGAAGGTGAGGAAATTCAAATTGGATTGAAGGAAATTTAGATTAGATTAGATTGAATTTCCCCTACACCTTGTTTAATTTGGTATAGCAAGTGCGATACTGTTTTGCCCGGACTTTTTTTGGTAATTGCTCGCACAATTGATGGTACAGGTAATTTTAGAAGATATTTTTTTTTTTACTGTTGTTTCTACGTAATCAAATTTTGATGACGTAACGTAAAATTTAATTTACAAAATGAGAGAAAAAATGTTTTGCGACATACCAAGGGACGGGTGTTTTATTTTCAATTTCCTTTTTATGTATGTTATGTTGTGGTATGGTGTTTCGTGAATGTTAAAAGCGCCTCTAAAGAACTTCTTTTTTATAATTGTATTCTCTAAAACATAGTGAAATACAAATTAAAGGTATGTTTTAAACAAAATAGGTCCCCATAAATTAATTAACTGTTATATCTCCAAACTAATAGCAAAAGCTGGAACTTACTTTTTTTATTCAGGTGGAAGATAAATTCTTCAGCATGCAAAACCTCAAGAATTTTTTTTTTATAAAACAAAGTTGCATTGATGATTCAATTAAACGTTAAATTTAGAAAAAAATACAATAATAAACTCCACATCTAATTAAAGACCTGAAATACTATCACTAAACTCATAAAACAACTTACCTCGCTGTCTTCGCTATGAAAAATGAAACATACGCGGCCAAACGAATTTCTCCCCCCCCTCATCCTTCCCCCTCCTCAGGTCCAGGGGTGGGGGGTGATAATTACACCACAGTACTTACCAGATGAAAAATGGAAGCGGTCGCGTCGCAAAATGTTTTCTCAACTGGCAAGACTGTGACAGCGTGAAAGTCTCTTTGATAACTAAATATAACCTACGTGGTTAAAGAACTCTTTATTGTCTATTCTATCTACTTATTATTCCCAGTGGTTTTGTTACTTTACTGGGAAATCTATTTGAAGTGTTTAAAACTATATTATAACCTAGTTTTGAAGTTTATTTAGTTGTTTTATTTAGATCTAGTGTCACAGTTTCCAGATAAAGTACAGACAACAGCACATCAAGTTACTACAATCTGTCAAATTTCTACAATCGATTTTCAACCTTATCACAATGGAGGTAGGTTAATGTTCGATTGGTAAAATTTGACAGATTCGTATACGTTGACCTGCTGTTGTCTGTACTAGATCTAACAGATAATACTGAAAAGAAAGTCAAAATTACAAATATTTCTATAGTATTATCTGTCAGGTAGCTATCTAGAACTCTATCTGGAACCTGCAAAAGGGGCCCTTAGTGTCCTAAATACCAATTAACTTTGCATCCACATTTGCTCTCATTTCAGTCGGTTTTATTTGAAAGCTTGTCTCACATAAAAAAAAATTACGATAGAAATACAGCACGCAAAAGGATGTTTATGACTGACGTTCTGCTTCCAAAAAAATAGGCTCACTCATATATTACGGCTGACATAACCATAAACCAACACTTGTCTAGGCCTAGACTTTCAGTATAATGACTAGCCACTCCAAGAATTGTTCCAAAGATATATTTTTTGTATAAACCAAGCAATATTGTGTTAAAAGAAAAACAAGGTCCACCGTAGTACTTTTGAAAATGATTGATGACGCCGTGAAGGAGCCGAGCGAAAGAATTTTGATATAACTAGCTTTTCTAAGTAAGAAAAGAGTCTTATTACAGTATTACATTTTTGTTTTAAAGGTATTTTTCGAGATGAAGGCGGAAAATTGAAAATTGATTTTCTTGCTTTACTGTAAAGTTTAGGGTGGTTGTACTTATGTAATTTTTGATTAATTTGTGTGAATTGTTTTAATCTATACAGGTAGTTAAGTCATGATAGTGTTATAGGCATCACTATTTACCCGTTTACACATTGCGATTTCATTGCCTAGTGCTTGCCATTATAATGCAGCAAGATGCTACTTGCACTGTGTAAACGTAATCGTGCAATAGGTAAATGGTCGCCTGTCAAATATCCCTGCAATAAAATGGCAAGCAGCGGGCAATGAAATTGCAATGTGTAAGAACGATTTTTAACTTGAATAACGTTTGAAAATTGTACTCATGTTAACTACATCAATTAATTTTATACGAAAAATGAATATCCTTATTCCTCAGTGCCGCATTTGCTCAGATAAGATTAATAAATGCACAAAAAAATAATGTCAAAACAACGTCACTCGAAGTGTACCATTCATTTCATTCATTGAATGAATGAAAACCTTTCCGATTTCTTGTGAGCGCGCGGTTCGGTCTTTCATTCGTTCCATTCGCCACAGAGAGAAAAAGAACGTAGTCTAATTGCGAGTCATGCTTTTACGTGATGGCCATGAAACCAGCGATGCGCTGTCTGTAGACACGTGTTCTCCATAAAGGTACTGCAGTAGGTAGTTTATTTATGTCAATTTTTTTCCTGATCACATAGAAATTGCATTTACAAAATCCAACTTATTGACGGGGGTCATCTAAGACCATGTAAGGAAAATATTCTGCTCAAAGGAAACTTACAAATTATCTGCAATAGCGAGATTGCGCTAAAACTGATCGTACTTTTTTGTTCTATGTAATTAAAACTGTGTACGTATCGGCACGAGTCCACTGCTAGCATGCACACAAAGTTTACAATGTCACGGATATTTAAAAATTATTGCACGCAGTTTGTTACTGTTCACTAGAGCGAGTAGACCAAAGAAAACATTTGTGTGCGTCACATTATATTTGTTTAATTTAATAATTAATATAAAAAAGTGCTGATCCAATTAGCCAACTTTCAATAAATTATTTTTTGACTTTGACAAATCTCACCTTCACAATTTGCTGGTAAAAATCTGCGTATCCAACGTTTATTTCATCAACAAAAACAATTAATTTGCATTTCCTCAACCTTTTTAATCTGGTGACCCTCGTTGCCTATCTCTATGGCCCTACACTTATATAGCATCTTTTTTCCCTTCACTTAAAGGACGATACTCGTGAATGACAAATTAGGAGATCTCGTAACGCTCAAAATTGCTCCACAAGAGTATTTTATTGAATTCCAACCACTTTTTATATTGCGATCATATTCAATGCTATATTTAGAAAAGCTTTTATGGAATCTCAGACTTTTGTGTACTGATTTGCGATTAAACTGGATTCTATATTTTTTCTAAATTATGGTTTCACTTTGCTCGTTCAATTAATCTTTGGAACTCTTTATATCGTGACAGTTTTTGACAAATAAGAAATTAGATGCCTTTAAATATATTTATTAGAAGACAAAAAAATATTTATTCTCTCTCTTAGTCTCACTCAGTAAACTAAATATGTTAGTGTCTAGCTAGAGTATGTATAACATAAATAGTGCAAGTGAGGATCGAATTCACCACCAGACTCTTTCTCCCTCTTCAATATTCATCAGAGTATACTTAACCCTCCTTCCATCTTTCCAGGAAATTGAGCACTGCTACTACCACGGCACGGTGAAGGACTACCCAGGGGCATCAGCAGCTTTCCACACGTGCAACGGCGTCTCCGGGGTCATCCACATCGGCAACGAGACCTTCGTCATCCACCCCTTCTACGGGGGTGACTTGTCGGTCAGTAACGCTTGCTTTTTTAGACGACTTAGAGAATGGACTCTATTGTGTAGGTATTATATAGTAGGTATCCTCGTCAAACCGGTTTCAAAAATAGGTTTACTGTTTCAAACTTAGCTACTATGAACTGCATTTTATGGCATTAAATGGCTGTAGTACTTTTTTCTATAGAATACTATTAAAATTTCTAGAATTTTATTAGCCATTTTTAAGGCAAATTGATCATAAATTGAAAGAAATGGCAGAACTGTGATTTCACTAAAGTCCATTCTCTTCGTCTGATTTTTGAATTCTATTGATAAAAGTGTTTTCTACAGTTTTAGAGTTTGATAGATACGTCATAATTATATTTTTTATTCGCGATTAGCTGATAACGTTAGCTGGTGATAATAATTCCTCGGACAAATATATATTTAAAAATGTTGTGTAATATATTTTTTTTGCTGTCGATTTCTTCCGTATATAAAATCTAAGCGACATGGTAATTGTTATTCATCAAAATTATTGTGAGTAATTTTTCACCAAAATCACGCCTAAGCCGCAAGAGTAACGGATTATGAAATTAAATTATGTTAAAACGAAAACATTGGAATATTACAAAATGGAATTCTTGGAATCAGTTGTAACGAACCTTCATATTCCAAGAAAATATTTTCATTTTCTTTTACCAAAACATCTACTGAGATTAAATCATTATACTCTATTAAGTACTTTGATTAAAATCGGGCCTTAACTTATTCCCAGCTTGGCCTCAAGTTGGCCCCAATTTGGCCTCAAATGGGCACAATAATTACAGCCCCACTTAGACGAGCGAAATTAAAAAATACTTTTTATTTGTAATCTGTTTCTGTAATAGTCCAATTAAAGTGAAATAGATTAGCTTTTTTAGAGGGCGGTTAATTGAAAAGTTGGGGTAGTTTTTGTTTAGTTTTTTTTTATTTATCTAGGTTGGCTAAATAGTGGAATAGCAGACTATTTGTCGAAATAGACTGAGTTAGTTGAATAGGTCAAATGTGATTGAAAAATTATCATGCTTTGCCATCGCTTTCATTTGATTGGTTGAAAATGGGATGAATTCTCAATTAAATGTCCTTTTTATAAATAATGCTGCCAAATTCGTAACAGTTGATAAATGGTTAGATGCTACCATATAACTAGCTCAAAATATATACAAAGAAACTATTTCTCTTAACCGCAAAAAATAGATCGTCTTAAAAGTAAGAGACTATCAATTTTATACATAAAACATATGGAAAAAATATACTGAAACCTATGGCAAAAACGAGGTACAATGTACCGTTTTAAATCCATCACAGAAAATTGCGTATAGCTGAGTCGGTCTGTGTCCGCTTCGAGTATGTCGGTGATCAATCTTATCTCAAGTATTTTGCTTCGCCTTTAAAAGAAACTTTATATAAAGGTTTTATATGCTATTGAGAATATATGTCTTGTAAATTGAAACAGTGTGGACTTTGTTTTATATGTACAGTAGAAACTCGATTTACCGGACTAATTGTTGTCGTTAGGCATTCGGATAATCGAAAATCCGGATAATCGAATGTATGAAGAATGGCGAGTTTTGTGCATACATATGTGGTACATATAATTTTATATGTACCACATAATACAACACAAAACAACAAATAAATATCAACGAAAATCAATGTTTATTTAGGAATAATTAAGAGATACATTTTCTTAGATTACATACGTACATGTATTGTACTAAACTAAAATACTGCAGCGTCAATCACAAAATAAAATATTTAGGTACGTACATATGAACATACGTATAATTTGTTAAAAATAGTAAGTTTAATTTGGTTTAAAATATTTGGTAATTGTCATTTGACGTAAGCCACTTTTTTTCTTGATTGCTGCTATATCACGAAATCGTTTCAGCTGTAATAAACTCACAGTACCTATTACACTCTGTTTGTTTTTCAAATCACTTGAGAGCTGTCTCTAGGAGCTCGGGCGGGGATTCTCGCCCGCGCTCCGTGCATTCTGGCATTAGCAAGTTCCGAGACGTTGATGCTTGCCCAAATTCGACTTGTAGGTACATATTTTGAATATAGCCGGGCAGTCCGGATAATCGCGAATCCGTATAACTGAGGGCCGGATAATCGAGTTTCTACTGTACTTTGGAATTCTAATGGTCTATTTTAAGTCGTAAAAGTATGAACTGGTCTGTTTTACCTATTGTTTGAGCTGAGGTGAGGACTGAGTCATTATGGTACAGGCAACAGCAATAGATTTTCAACCTTATCACAATAGCGGTAGGTTAATGTTTGACTGGTAAAATTATACAGATTCGGGTACTGTGACCTGCTGTTGTCTGAACATGTTTGTACAAAAAAAAAATCGGCAAAATAGATGATTAGTATTTACTCGTTGAAAATCCTTTACAGCAGTTGTTTTAAGTTGGAAATATGATGATATGAATATAATCTCAAAAATATAAGAAATTGAAATAAATCTATATAATATTCCAAGCTCTCAACAGCTTCCCCATATAAAATACTTGTCGTACGTTACCAAAAAATTCAGTAATACACGAGTAAGTAAAAACGCGTCAAAAAGAGCTATTTATGTTATTCACAAGCATTTTCTTTAACGACTCGAATTCTTTTCATGTGCCTACTTTCGATAAAAAAATGGTTTACATTTGTAAGCTTCCAAGATTGCTTGGTATAAGTGATAAGATACAGCGAGAGCGGGCAACAGGGTGATTCCCGCTGTCGCTTATTCAGAAATCTTGTAACATCTAATCTGTAATCTAAACTCACAACATAAGAAACTAACCAGATATGTTAATTAATTTTCAAATACTATCTAATCCACCCTAACGTTTAGCCCTTCAAAATGAACAACTTCATATATCCTATATCCCAGAACAACATCTCAACTAATAAACCTTTAATAATAACTGGCGAGTATGTTGGTCAGTTATACGAATGTGGACAATATAGAACTACTAGAAGACCTACCATAGCATTATAGACAACGAAATACAAAAAAATGGAATTAAACCACATTCCAACTCCAATACAAAACCTCACTCCGCTTATAACTCAAACCGAAATAAAATTTATTAAGGGCGCGCACAAATTTGTCGTTGACAAGTATAACACATTCACACTCCACGAAGCCCTGATTGCAGGGTTACGTATAAACACCTACAGTAACAGGGTTACAGGGGTTACAGGGTTATAGGAGAGAAATTGACAAAACATCGCCTTGAAAGAAACCATAATTTATGCCGCAAACTGTGGAAGAAATGGCCTCTTTAATATTCAAGCTTTTAACACTTCGCGTTCCTTCTGTCTTGTTTATACCGATACGTTTTATATAGGGTTTTGTATACCAAGAATCTTTATATTCAGTTTATTTTTAACCTTATAATGGTTAATGATATTTGCTGTCGTAGCTAACTGGTTTGAATGGTCGTAGTTAATTCATCAAGCAGGGCGTTGTTTTGTCAAAGAGCTAGTACGATATGCAAACTAAGTATGTAATTATTATGGGAGTTTTATTAAGCAATGATTCAAGTTGGTTTGAAAGTATTTACAACGACACGAACAATAAGTTTAAAATATACTTTTGAATTCGATAACATCAAATCTTTATACTATAACCAACTTATCTAATGAACTTATAACAGCCGAGAAAATTATTCAACGATAGTTTAATGATAACAATAACATCCACCACGAATAACAACAGATAACAAATTCACACTACAATTATCAATTAATATCAATAACATTAAAACTATTTCAGAACAAACATTTTATTTCCACATAATTGAATTTCCATTGGATAAAATACGCGAGCAATATTTGTAACACAGGTAAATATAATGGAGTGTAATTGATATATAATTAGTTACGAGCGGCCTGCGTCGCGCATAATTTTATTATAATTAAATTACTGTGATGTTATTAATTGTGTTATAATTATAAAGGTAGCTTGAGTGTCATTATTAATACGGAGTGAAGGTCGTTTTGGGAGTGCTTGATGTCACAATACATGTTGTGTGTGTGTGTGAGTAGGCAGACACACGCAAACTCTATTGTCTTCCTAGCTTCCATAGTGATTTGATTTGTGTGTGTATTTGAGTGTTTGATTTTCTGAAATGGCATGTACACTACTTTAGTTTCGTAGTAAATCTAAACCAGGGTAATAAATTAAGGCGAGCCAAAAGAATATTACTGATTTTAACCAAGCTACCACAATCAATCAAATTTCTTCAATATATTTTCAGCGTTATCACAGCAGTGGAAGGTTAATGTCCGATTGGTGAAATTTGACAGATTCGGGTAGATTGATCTGCTGTGTGTACATTAACTACTTACAAACTTCAAATACAACTTCAACAGCTAAATAATCCATCTAGCACACTCACAAACAAAGCGTGACGCACACATTGACAGCTAGCTATAAGGCCCGGCGCAGACAATAGCGCCCTTATCTCCCATGACCCGCGAAACAAAAGCGCTGGAGGGGCAAGATTAATAGATCGCCGTTATTGTGTCCTGGCCTTATGATCACCTGCCCGAGTAAGGACACTTTGATGTTACTATCAATCTGAATTTTGAATCAGCTTAAGTTTATTTCTGTAGAAGATTGTGAATGTTTTATTATCAGATTGATAAGGAAAGTTGACTGGTTTAGATAAGTTATGCTTTTGCTTACTGTTGCCTAGGTAATGAACGATTAAAGCCTTTTCAGCTAGTTCAAGCTTCCTTTGATCAATGGATAAGATTTAGTATTCATTCAAGTGGGAACTTTCGCCAAACTGATTTGCTCGCAGGCGTTTACATTATACTCATCTAATAATTCAGGGTTCAAGTGATATTATAACATAATTATCATAAACATAATCACATAATTTTCTCAAATGTTAGAATTTTTATATATTGCTACTAGATAACAGTTGGGAACACCACCAATTTGCCTTGCCAAACATCACCATCTTCTAGGTTGCTTTATATAATTCGATACACATAAAATAACTTACCAACTATCTGGAAACAAAAACTTCTACCGAAACACCAAAAAAACATTTAAGTCCCACCATAAAAACGAGCACCTTAATTCAAGAGGACAAATCCACTGATTTATACCATCGTTTGAACAGGGGCGTTTACTCTCCGTCACTTTAGCCCGTAATAAGTACACATCAAATAGGTAGGCACTATGTTTGCCAGTCCGTCCCGTCGTGTCACGCGGGACGTGCAAGGAACGTGATAATCCCCACCCTTATCGTGAGCGTGCCATCAATTTGGCACGTTTGGCCCATGCGCTGGAGGTGACACTTGGGATTTTTTTAATAAGGTACGTCTGAGTGTCTGTCTAAGGAGTTTTATGTCAATTTTGATTTTAGTAGTAGGATATTTAATTTTACTTATACTAGCTAATACCAGCGATTTTACCAGTTTTCCAAGGGAACTACTGCCGGCACCCGGATAAAACCTTTATACATATCTAAAAAGTTTCATCAAAATCTGTTCGGTAGTATTCTACAAACTTTTGCATTAATTTGTTTTAATAGTAGGATTACTTATGATTTATGGGCACGAAGTACATGTTAAAATGAAGAATAAAACTACAATATCTTGAAATTAAAGTGCTTTATCTAATTTCCTGGCTCTTGTTTATAACTTTTTAGTAATAACTAAACTAACTAACCATTTTCCAAGAGCGCATCTTTATAAAAACATTACATTTTCGCTCCATTAGAATATACAGCCAACATTTTACCTACATGTTTGGTTCTAAGACACAGCGTTGCGATGCTAACGCTATATATTATCTCAATAACAGTACCGAGCGGGGAATATGACGTCATAATGTTAACTAAAAGAACTGCAAAACAGTACTGTATGCAGGTATATGTATTCATGAAGTTTTCTTATGTTTCAGTAGACGCGAATGTTATGCATGATTTACGATATCACGCTTGTTACGCGAGGAAGAACTTTGAGTTCTATTTCAAGACATTGCGTACCTTTTACAGAATTTTGCTTTCTCGTTTTACGTAAAATATTAATAATATCTTACTGGTTTATTGATATACCTTTAACCAAAAAGACACCATCTATGTTGGGGTGGTTTTCCTGTCTGACCTAATGCTGTTGAGCACCAGTGTTTTACATGGCCACTCCCTATCAGGCTTCCTTTAACCATTTACTCAAGCCACCTGGTACTTTTTGATAAGACTGGTTGTCAGACTTTCTAGCTTCTCAACTCGTTACAACTGCCAAAGATGGTCAAACAACAGACGCACAATTTTAAGTGCTATACGAAACACGTATGACGTAGATAGTCTCCCATCAAAGTACCGACGTTTAAGCACTTTTAGGCTCATGGCACATTGTACCGGCACAGCTTCAACCCGGCAAATAACGTGTCATTTAAATTTGAATATTAAATCGTATGACAAATGATGTATTTCATAACGTCAAAACAAAAAAGGCAACGGCGGGCTCCTATTTCCTATCTAACAACTCACATTGTTATGAAATATATCATACGTCATACAATTTAATGTTCAAATTTAAATGACACGTTATTTGCCGGGTTGGAGCTGTGCCGGTACAATGCGCCATGACCCTAACTTTACTTTACCTTACCCGTCCAGATATTACCTAAACACTTAATTCAATAAATTCAAATATTTGAAGTGTGCAATAATTTGGGAGTAACACAACGTCACCCGCACTTGACCCTCCCGTGACGACGTTTGTCACTGACTGTAATCCGCGGTGTAATTGCCGCCACGCTCCCACGCCCACGTAATATTCTAACAAATTGTTGGGATCAACCGTTTATTATTTATGACACACTGTCAACCCTGCTAGAGGGATTTTAGTGTGTCTAGTTAAAATTGTCGATGGGATTTTTATTTTTTGTGACTTTTTGAAATATTGCTCGTGGGTAATAGTCGGGATAGGCTTGGCAAATGATTGTGAAATATTATTAACGTTGCTTTTGAACGCAAAAACTGAAATATTCGTCATGAATGATAACTGCCTCGTTGGTCTAGTGGTCGCACTGCGCGACTGCCGTGCCACGGGTCTCGGGTTCGATTCCCGGGTCAGGCCGAAATCGCTTTGTGAGTTTTAGAAACTTTCACAAAGCAGCCTGGAGTTTGGAAGTTGGCGGTGTTACACCCCCGTGCCTGGGAGGGCACGTAAAGCCGTCGTCCTCGATTGTTACTCAGTATCAGTCGTAGTTATAATTCCACGTCAGAGGCCGTCAGGCGGATTTGAGAAAACTCTGACACTAGGGCTTGTCAGGTGATTAAACCTGCAGCTCACTCGATAAGAAGAAGAAGAAGCCTGAATTTTAGTTCACTTGTATTGCAAAACATAATTTCAAATACGTCCTGTAATTATTATTATTTCAATATTCATTTGATACGGATTAGCTGTTTCCCGTGGCTCTATACATGTCTCGAGGAAACTAGTTCCCGCAACAGGATAAAAAGTAGCCCATGTTCTTTTTCAGGCTCTAAACTAAGTGTGTAACAAATTTTAAATCAGTACAATCGACGTGAAAACCCGACTAGGTAAGTTGCTTTCAAATTTAAACAATTAGTATGGATTACTTTCACATTTACAATATTATAAGGATTAGTGAGCATTTAATAGAGATTGATATTAACGTTAGTAAAGTCATGTGTCTCCTTAATATTCCCATTAAGCAGCCGCCATGAAAACATAATCTTTTGAAGCCATTACTTTACAGTCACCCACAGGCTCGTTATGGCCTATTTATTTAGCAGTTTAAAACTCATAAATTACTGTAAACCCGCCACGCGAATTACAGTTAATTACAGACTGCGCAATTGTAATTTAGGCTGTTGAGGATTTTTTGCTATTTGAATTTCGCTGGTGAAATGGTAATAAGGATTTGTGGTATGTTCTGTTGTGAGCTAGTAGTGTTTTGTTTTAGTTTAGAACGTTTAGTTGGTCTAAATGTTATCATTTTCGGGCTAAGAAAAAGGTGACGGTACCTCTTTATTAACCCATTCACATGTATGTATGTCCATTAGACACAAAATTTAAACAATTGGCGTGTATCACATATGATTCATGGGACAGGGAAAGTGTTAATACATCGCGATTATGTGTGATTAAGATTCTGAATTGGATACTGAGGGAGTCTTAATTTTTATTTGAAATATATACAAAACGGCTAGTAGTATATTTTAAGTAACAAAAATAACGTTATCTTCCCATAGAGTTTAATAAAATCCATTACACAACAAAGCAAAAGGAGTATTATAAAGATAATCGCACCCTTTAAAAGCAGAGGTCTTCTCACATTATCCCTGACCTCCAAACGTACGTGCCAGCATAATTGTCGAGATTACTCCTCATTAGGAAGGCACAAAATATTTAAGTGTCAGCCCCTCTTGTGAGATTATTTGTCTTCATTTACGACGCCATTTTTGTTTTACACCACGTTGATATGTATATTTGTAATCCCAATTACTCGCATATTTGAGGTCAGTATTGGTGGCATCAAAAGGCCTAAAAACTTCCCATTTATGTAATACTATTGTATCTGTTAAATAGTAATAGTATCTATCTTTGCATTTACGAGCAAGAGCAATATTTATATGTATTGTCATATCGTCGTCACATCGCACTTCTACAATTGAAAAAGTATATGTGCATATTTTTACCTTCAAAAATTACCTTACCATCAAAACCACTAAATAAAAAAAAAAACAAAACAAACATGCATTCGAATTTTGAATGTCTTTCTTTATTGCTCGTGACTGTACATCTGGGTACGTTATTGTTCCCTGAAATCCCGCGAACACATCTGCCTACCAAGTTCATTACGAGAATCGATTAACACATACGATTTATCGACAGAATATTCGAATATTCGTTACAGTCGAGTCGCAGCGGCCCTGTGATTAGCTTAGCGTACAGAAAAGTAATTACTGTGAGCCAAAAACCGACGCCATTGATGTATTTTTCGACCAAACGGTTTACAGTTAAATGTTTTTGCCGTAAATTGATGAAACGAATAGGAAAAATATTTTTTTGATTAAATTTTTAATGTAGAAGTGAAATAAAATTGGATTTTATTCAATTATGGGTGAAATATGTAGCTAATCAAAAGGTAGAGCACTGTTTATTGAGTATGGTAACCAAATTTACCAAAAAAGTTGTGATTTTGTTGCTGAACTCGACACCCTCAAAAACATAGGCGACATAGGTTAAAAAATAATGACTCTAATTAAATTTTAGAAAATTAAAGCACTAAAAGTGACGTAACAAAAAAAAATATTTGTACCTACTTTATTTGTCAATAACTTGTATAAAAAAAAAACAATTACTTCAGTGTTATCTAAAAAACGGACTAATTACTTTTTTCAGTCACCATTAAAAAAAAATTGTACCTTCATTGTCAATAATTTGTGTAAAAAATCCATTATTCTAGGCTTACCTAAAAAACGAACTAATTACTTCTTTCATTCACCACGCCAAGCAACTCAGAAACAAACTAACGCATCAAACCTTCACTCAAACTAGTTAGTACGTCAGAAGCAACACAAGTACACATCCAACAGAGCCCAATGATTAACATTATTCCTTCAGACCCACAGAATAGAACCGTCGGAACATTAATCACTGCGAGAAGAAACTGACGCCTCCAGTGACTAGCATTTTACCAACTTTGAGATGAGACTCCGCTACTAAGGCTTACTATTTGAGTACTTCGTGACTCGACGGATTGCCCTGAGTGTCTGTACTTGAGATTTTGTATTGCCAAAAAAATATTCTAAAAATATATTACGAAGCTGTAGGACACACGTGCCTGGATTTTGGTTCTATTTTGACCTTTTCGTTTTATATAGGAATATTTTCTGCCAGTCGGTTCACATCCCTCTCGTGGAAATTAACTCCCGTATTAATGGGTATTAATGTAAAAAAACTTTTCATGTCCTTTTGGTTCTAAGCTACCTCCCCAACAAACAGCTTTTCTTTTATAAAATTATGCAGGTAGAAGGAATCTTTTTGAGTTTGACGAAAATATTTGCTTAAACTTTATAGTTTCATGATATATTCAGCACAATTCGTGGTAACTTTATAAGGGAGCTAGCGAAATCACAGGTGTGTTTCACTTTAGAAGTTTATCGCTAAGGAGTGATGCATACTGAGATATGGAGCACAGAATATAAATGCATATCCCGTTGCACAGAGGTGCATTATGCCAATTTTAAACATGTCTAGCATGAAACAACAGACGGTCGTGTCTCGCGTGTATCTCATGAGCTCTTTGTATAACGTGTCGTTTCCTTTTTCATCATCTTTCCATGCAGTATAAAATAAATTAATTGATTTGAATAAAATTAATTGATCAAAAGTCAATAAACCAAAAGTAAAACGTATCTGATATTTATAATAATATAACCTGACTACAGATGATCCATCAATTCATAGATATAGCGTGATTACTAAACAATATGATAAAATCTAACTTCCTCGTTTATATTATATACTAACTTCTGCCAGCGATTTCACCCGCGTCCCGTGGGAACTACTCGGTGCACCCGGATAAAAAGTAGCCTATAGCCTTCCTTGATAAATAGGCTATCTAACACTGAAATATTTTTTCTAATCGGATCTGTAGTTCCTGTGATTAGCGCGTTCAAACAAACAAACAAACTCTTCAGCTTTATAATATATGTATAGATTAACATACATATTATAATATAAAACATAACTCACATCTCAGCACCAGCCACTGACAGCACTTTGAAAACGTTTCCCCGTTAGAATAATTACGGGGCCTAACTATTTTAAACTCGGACTTAACTTGGCTCATACTTACGCCACATGCTTAGGAGCTGCATTCAGATGTTCTAGATAAAGTTAGGACGCCTAGCCAAGTTCGTGCAAGTTGTACGAACACCCACCGTATTAGGCGTTAACTCGATAATGTTGGCGCTTTTGTCTGGAGGTAACCAGTTTGAAATGGGATGAGGATACAAGATTCAAAGGATTAAGGCCCGTGTACACATTGCGATTTCATTGCCCGTTGCTTGCCATTTTATTGCGGCAAGATGCTACTTGCACTGTGTAAACGTAATCGTGCAATAGGTAAATAGTCACCTGTCAAATATTCCTGCAATAAATTGGCAAGCAATGGGCAATGAAATCGCAATGTGTAAATGTACCTTTATTTTGACGTTTGATGAGAATTTGTTTATGAATTGTGGTATCTGTACTGTACCACTAAAAACTTAGGATGAGTTGGTTACGCTTTGATGGCAAAACCAATGAGCTTAAGGAGATATCATTTGATATGGATTTAGATGAAAATCTGGAGACGAGGTAGGATTTTAGTCAAGCGCTTGAAGCAATACCCTTAGCCATAGAGTGATATCGCAAGAAAAGTGTTAGCTTAAGAATAAAGATCGTTCTGAACATATTATGTAGGTACAAGTAACAAATAAAAATTCCTACAGCTACAAAACATAATCAAAATCTAAGACAATCCACTTAAGAAAGGAAAGCAATTGACAATACGGAAATACAGAGGAAAACTAATATCGCAAATAATATTCTGGGGCCGTCCTGTCCCATGATCCTCTTACTGTAATCTCCTTGAGAACATTCCAATTGTTCGGAGTACGGAACCATATCGTATTAGTGCTCTACTCTATATGGATTTAGGGAACCCTACTTTTCTTAATGACCGCTATTTTTTAAGTCTTCTACAATTGCGTTTTTGGATATCCGCTCCATTGTTTTTGGTTGTTCTTCCTTTTTTGAAGCTTTTGTTTTGAGTTGGAAGGTAGAATATTGTCTATTCCGTAATTCAGTTTTTAAACCATTGTGAGACTAAAATTAATAAACCATTGAATCTAAACCAAAGTCATGATATTTTTATTCTAGTCGGTTTTTTTTTCTAACCGTCACCATCTACTACAGTTTTATAATTAATATTTTAACAATTAAAAAATCACTAAGCTACTTCATCAATTGTAATCTGTTTGTACCCTGACTCTAACTTATCCACCTTTGACAGGTGGGTAAGTTTGAGTCAGGGTACACACTACGAAAGGGGCAATTAATTTGACAGCCAGCACGTGTACAGTAACTGTCAACTACACGCACTCTTAAAACACTCCACAGGTACAAACATTAGAAAACTCCTCAACTATAAAATGAAGCGTCAATCACCCCAAAGAAAATTATAACCCAAAACTGCTACAGCATCGCACGACGTTAACCCTAAAACTGCTCGCGTAATAACGGCGTGACGTATTGTATAACACGTGTTCTTGTCACGCTGGGGCCACATTTGTCACGCCGGCGATAATCTGCCCCGCACAGCCCGACTCTCTGTTTTGCCCAACACATGTATCACAAAATTATGTGGTCACGCTATCTATAATACTCTCACGCCACTCTATACCCTTTGTGTTTGAAATGAGATTTTTATCACGCTGACTGTCTCTTTGTATGTAAATTTGTAGTGTTTTTCGATAAAAATTGTAGCCAATACACGGCTTTTGGGTTTACTATTTTAACAGCGAACGGTCGTTCATAATGAATATTTATTTTTGGAAAAAAAACTTTATTCCCTTAGGCGGCCGTGGTCATACATATTAATATTTCACAACACTTCGGGAAACCATATGTTGCCAATACTTATTAAAAACAACATAACCTTTACACATTCAATAACTTCATATTGTTATTAAAAATAAGCTTGTTAATTAATATTAAACCATATTGTCTTGTTTGATGAACTAATTACTAAAATAACATCACGCTATAATTAGTTCACTTTAATTTCCATTGATCAGAATCGAGCATGCGTGGTAATAACAATGCGTGACGTCGGTACTGCCTACACGGGTTCATTGACCCGCAAATTGTATCAATCATTGCTACAACACGGCTCAACTTTAGCCCATAATTATACGAGCATGACTGAAATATACGAAAATGTATGAAAAAGTACAAAAGTGCGAATCACGCTGTACAAAGTTCCCCCTTATTCCTGTGATTAATATCAACGACGCAACTCTGTCTTTAAGTGTACCACATTTTTCAAGCCAAAAGCATTTATGGCTCGTGAAGTACTGTGCGCGTGTGTACTTAGTACAGATGTGTGTGTGAGAAGTGTCTGTGTGCGTAGTGTCCTCATTACGCTCTTGTTTATTATAAGGGGAAAACTTTATGACTATTAGAAATGATGATAAAGTATATTTTTTAATCTTCCGCTACAGTTAATTGCGGTGCTTTTCTTGGAATAACAATGAGTGTTTTTATTAAATGTGTATTCTTACATCTTTCAAGAGGGGACTAGCTTTATTATAAGCCTGATTAGTTCAGAAAAGAAAAGGCATGCAAAACACACCTTGGTATTAATATGTAGCTCAAGGCAGATTTTCCGAAAATTTGTATTTCGTAGAAAAGCTTTCCAACTATAATAACTTAATTTCTTCACACAAAAAACGAGGATTTTGAGTTTATACGATTTCTCACGTAATTATTGAAACCAGTTTAACAATATACTCCCTATCTAACATGACGTCACTCAGAATAATCCAAGATGGCGCGCCGTGACGTCACCGCTCTAGGACAGCTCAATGATGCACTGAACCAGACGCAGATAGCACTGTGTAATGCAAACATTGATATTTGGCACACTGTGTACACACTGGCTTGAATACACCTCATTGGGCAATGGTTACTGATTTTCGGTAATGTATAGTGCGATAGTTGTGGAGTGAACTGAAATGATAACTGAATTCTGTCTAAATTGACAGGGATTTATTTATGTATTTGGATTTTAAGAAATGTGAAAATTTCAGGCTTTTTTAAGCCACAAAAACATTTTGCGAGTTATAAGAATACAGTCAAAATTGAACTTCCAATAAAAAATTCACACACACACAAACATAAATAGACAGAAAAAGCAATACTCGCGACCGAAGTGTATCCCACAGTCGCGAATGACGTCAACACAGACATGAATTCCAATTCCCAACAAAGAAATAGAACCTCCACTGATTCCCAAGCACCGTCGATTGGTCTCGATAGAGGCACCCCATTCATTACGAAGAGGGTTACGACGCTACGAAAGTGCTACGCCGCGCTACGCGGCTACGAGGCTACGAGACTACGAATATAGATGATACCATCGGATAGATTGATTCTATCTGGATAGATGTAAAATTTATTGTACGTTTTCGTTTTCTAGGGAAATATTTTTGAATATTTTTGCTTGGATTGGTTTCTTTGTTTCGTATGCTGAACAAAGGAGCTGCTGTATGGATCAATGCTTTGTATGAGCTGTCTGATTTATTTCTTTGCCTCATTTCACTTTTTCCTCGATGGGATGACCCGCTGTGATTGCAACGTGAGGGATTGTCAGAATTTTACTGACTAAAACCCATCGTGTTCCTTCTTGAGCCCTTCGTGCACCTGAGCCGCGGTAACTCCTTTCGATCAATCCCGCAGCAACTTTCAAATCACACATTTTACTAAAAACTTCTTCAAAAAAACTTAATTTCCCTTTAAAAAGCCCGCTCCTAATTATTTCTTACTTATCTACGATTTTTTTCATAAGTATCACATGCCTACCTTTTTAGGAGCGGTCCCCCAACGCGACGTATTTTTTATTATTTCTTACTTTTTAAAGGGAAATTAAGTTTTTGTGTCGGGGGTTTTTTAAATTTTTAATTTAATTTTTATTTCATTCTTTTTATAGGTAGGTAGGTCGGTCGGTACAAGTTGGTATTTTAATATACAAAGCTATTTGAGACCCCATCAATAATATACTCGATATCAATATACTCGATATTTGCCGACATTCGATTCATCTCCCCACTTTTACCCCCACAACTTTTCAACGGCTTAACCGATTTTGATCAAACATGTCTAAGAACACTCGCCCGTAAGTAACCTTTAATACAAAAAAAACTAAATTGAAATCACTGCATCCGTTCGGGAGTTATGATGCCACAGACAGACTGACAGACAGACAGACAGACACGTCAAACTTATAACACCCCTCTTTTTTCGTCGGGGGTTAAAAATTGATCCAACTATAACACTGAACCGAGTTGTTTTCCAAGTAAACTGCATTACCCGTCGATGCCCGCATCTCGAGGTCATTAGGTCCGTTGCGTCATCAGACGTTATTGTCTCAAGGAGGTCCCCGGAGGGTCGCGACCCCTACCGAGGGAAACTCGACACTATTAACTGTGATTGTCGAAGATTGCCTGAAAACTGTCGATGGGGATATCAAATTTTGTTAGTGTGCGTATTTTGTGACGGTTTTATCTATGTGTGAGAAAATGAGACTAAGAACCGGTTTCAGAGATAGCAGATAAGTTCTAGATAGTTATCTGATAGTGCCATAGAATTATTATATTTCTGACCACTTTTCGATGGCATTGACTTTCAGATAGATGTCTAAAACTTTACCTGTGAAACGGGCCATAAATGTGTGGTTGTTTTTGGTGATTTCACCCGCGACCTGAGGGAATGACTTCCCTCACCCGGATAGCAAGAAAAAGAAAAAGAAGCTTATATACTGTCTCATTCTTTGGACTATTTGTACCCGTTTAAATTAGTACAGTTATTTTTTAAATTACTGTTAGACAAAAATTCACAGAAAGTGAAGTCCAAGTTAGTGACCAACGTGAGTAGTCCAACAAAATAACTGTATTATGTGTGAGTTATGCTTATAGTGACTTCTTCGTATTAATAATTTGTTTAATAGTTTGTTTGCTTAATTTACTCGTGTCTTATTGTTAATTTTCAAAATGTTCAATACCAGGTATGTGGTCTGCAAAACTATTATGTGGTCGGATATTAAATATTATTGTAGTTCCAAATATTTTTAATCACGTTTTGAAACCACATTTCGCTGAAATCGTAACTGTTTTTGTCGGTTTTCATAACAAAATATAAATTATAATTAATTTACGTATAACATTTCAAAGTTAATTTATTGTAAATTTTGCGTAATAATTTAACAAAAACATGTAGGTACAAACGCCAGTAGGTCAACCTATCCGAATCTGTCAGATTTTACCACTAAAAGATTAACCTTCGAGTATTGTGATAAGGTTGAAAATCTATTGAAGAAATTTGACAGATTGAGGTAGGTTGATGTGCTGGTGTCTGTACATAACTACTCTATCTGCCTAACTGTTTCCCTATTACGTTGGGGTCAGCTTCCAGCCTAACTGGATGCATTTGAATATCAATGATGATGGCGTCCTAGCCGATTATCGGCCACGGCGGCTGTTCTCATATAAGGAGATAAGCCAGCTGCGCAGGACATATTATAGTGCACAAGCATTTGCGCAGACACAGGTGCACTCCCTATTCCCTCACTCTCATAACCCGATGGGACGGCAATCCGACACGACCGGTGAGAGATCAGGCGCAGGACCGACATTAACGTGCTCTCCGATGCACGGGTGTATCAATCACCAACTTCCAACTCCGGGCTGCTTTGTGAAAGTTTCTAAAACCCACAAAGCGATTTCGGCCCGTCCCGGGAATCGAACCCGAGACCTCGTGCTCAGCAGTCGGCTATGCGACAACTAGACCAACGAGGCAGTAAGTGAATATCAATACTTGACATGGAGCTGTTACTTAGCCACGAGCAAAAACACATTCAACATCATATCCGACCTTTTGATTTATTTAAGACGTAACATAGAAAAAAAACTCAATTTATATTTTCAATGAAATAATAAACATTAATCCTTACGTAAAAGCAAACGTCGTCCAGCCTCTGAGATCTCTATCTATCAATTATCTAGATCAACGATAGCACCTTACTACCAACTATCAAAGGCCTCCCCCGCCCCCCGCTCGCTCAACTAAAACAGGCATCAGAGGGGAAGGTAATGAAGTTCGAAAGACCAAGATATGCTGGTGTTCTCGTATCCTTTCTCAAGTACTGAGTAGAGTTTCTTTGTGAAGATAGTCTATTGTGCTAGCTCTTTGTTTCTTGGCTGTGATTTGTGGATTTTGATAAGCCTCTCACTGACAGCGTGTTCGCAATTGTCAGTTAAAATTGATTTTAATTACGATGATTTAAGGTCTAGACTCCGTTGCATTCTTTAGGTTTATTTATGAGAAGTTGAAGAACTTAATGAGGTGGTTAGCTTAGACTTAATATTGAAGTCGGGTGTTTTAATTTCACCCGTTATCTAGTTGAATAGGAAATAATTTGGTTGCTTTAAATAAGCGGATTGACTTCAAGTAGAAGAATCTCTATGACTAGAAGTAGACCGACATTTAACAGACCAGTAATGATGACATAGATTTTGAACGCAAGGTTTAAATGTCAAAATTGCTATGGTGGTCTCCAAAAATATAACAGCATAATTTGAAAGCGGTTTTTTTTTTAATTATAAGAGACTATTTAACTTGGAACCCAAATACGGCAGGCCCTTCTATGAAAAGCGAGGTGACCATTCTAAGAAGGCAGACTTCGTTATAACAAGTAGTGAAACCCAATCAACTGTAAACTGCTCGAGGCTTTCAAGTTGTTTTGTTACTTCGGCCATTTTGTTCTTACAACACACCTGAGAACACAGGACTTCGTACTGAAGCACAAATAATCCAACCTTATACATACAGTCTGTACTTTGTATATAAAACTGGACTGGTTTGTTGGTTTGAACGAGCTAATCTAAAAACTACTGGACCGATTTAAAAAAATTGTTTCAGTGTTAGATAGCCCATTTATCCAGGTGTGTGGAGTAGATCCACGAACCACGAAAGAAACTGGTAGAAGTTGGTATAAATTATATAAATGCGACCAGTACCTCTTATGTTCATACCATTTTTTTTTTATCTGGGTGTAGAAAGTAGTGGTATGTCTCTAGATATGTGGGTGAAACCGTGAGAAAAGGCTAGATTCTTATTTCTTATAAATGTAACAGACCATTAGCTATAGCCTAAGTTAATACCTACGTTCCTCCGACCTTCATTTTGTATCTTTGATTACTTTTATTTATAGCTAGAGATGGTCCGTATCAATCAATTTGTTAAAGGTGCGTTCAGTTGGCCCGACTATAGTACCTTTTATACATTTATATTACATTTATTGTACACTGTGAGACCCTTAGTTCCCCGGAGAGAACATTAAGCCGACCGTTGATGTTGTTATAAGAATACTTACGCCAGTATTTTATCGGAAAATACTGACTCGTACAATTTTTACTTGATATTTTTCGTTGTAAATTATACTCATTGAAAATGAGACTGCTGTTTTTGGTATTTTGTATTTGATATGGAAACAAAGATTTTTTTTATAAGGTTTCATTCGAACGTTTAATTGAAGATAAATGGTTGTGCAATACTAGGTACAGATGCAATTCGATGTTACACAGAATTCATTCGGAAAAATAAAAAGTACTAAGAATTTTTCTGTTATTGGAGTCTAAAAAAACAATGAATTCGTAACAAATACTACGTAGTAAATTCATTGTCTATACGATATAAATAAGAGATTATTTTCTGGGTCACACACAAATACAAGTTTTACGGCAAAATGTAACCAAATAATTTATATCTATACTAATCCATAGAGAAAACATTTATTTGTTTGTAACCTCAAGGCTCTGAAACTAATGAACCAATTAAAACAAACTCATTGTATGAAAGCTACACTACTCTCGAGTAACATTCAGCTATATTTTGACTGGATACGGGAAAAAGTTGCCAAGGACGCGGATGAAATCGTGGTAAAACAGCTAGCATGCTATATTTTTGCTGCATGCTATCCATTAAGCATCAAAGCCTCCCCCCGATAAATTGGAAATGTAATGCGATTCTCAGAAATAATTTAATTTTTGCCATAAAGTCACCGTCCTCTGTCGTAATGAGCGATACGCCATTTTGAAAAAAAGTTGGATTATCAACGGCCCACTGAAAACGTAATTGTCTCAAACGGATAATCTCTTCCACGAATTGAAATTTCATATTTTTTTCGTTTTGAGCAGTTTAGAGGGAGGGTATTTGTGTCTGTTTTGGTTTGGAATTAGAAATCGCCTGTCCAGCATAAATTGGATTGCGGTTCAAGCGTAATTTGTACTACCTAATTTATAAATATAATGTAAAAATTCTGCTTATTTTGGGTAAACCACTCCATGTACCAATAGATTTTACTACTATATTTTTAATCTTTTAATTCCTATTACCGAAAATCAGTAGTCATAGTTCGAACGAAGCAATCACTCTTACAAGTGTGGGCAGTTTTAATATCTACAACTTTTACAGAGCCAGTATTTTTAAGTTCTTTGAAACTTCACCCCGTATATTTAAAGAGAAGTTGATACTTACGCGTATGTATGTATTTTATACTTGCAACAGTGACATACCTACACGCGGTCCCGCAGATGCGCGGTGCTCTCCCAGGGTCCCGCAGCAATTTTTGCAAATTCACTCAGTTGACTTTTCATTTTCGAAGTTGCCATTTTTTCGAGATATTTTTTTTTCGCGTACCACGAGTATTCCGAAGGGGCTTCGTATAACGAACGACGTGATGGCCTGATGGGTTTTTTATTTCGCGTGCGCCGTGCGAATTAATTTGACAATATTGTTGGGTGGTTGCCGAGGTACGGTGGGTAATTTTTCGCAGCGAAACATTCTGAGTTTGCTAGAGTAATTATTTTTATCGTTTATATTTTGTTTTGTGTAACCTGCGTTGTCTTTGATAAGATTCAAATATTTTGGAATATACTTTAACAGTTTTATAAAAAAAAACCCAAGACACAATTTTGTCGATTTTTACCTTGACGACTGTACATAAAATTTTATTCCCAACCTTCAAACCGAATTAAGTACAAAGAAAGAACCGGTCTTAAAACGAGAGAAAATCTAATTAAACACAAATGAGGTGATCAAAAGCGTCAATTACAGTCTATATCCGATCTGGCATAATCCGAGACCAGACATCCAGTTTAGTATAGATCCGTGGGTATCTGCGCCACTACCATTGGACGCATTAAACAAATTGATTTTGAACCAAAAAATTGCGAGCCGTAAGCCAGCACTTCGGGTAATGAAACGGTGACATAGTGCCACTGGATAGACCTTTGCTTTTTATAATATTGCTTTTGAAGTGACACTAAACTTAGTTTTATGTAGTTGAACCTGGATAGAACAAGCAATTTAGTATCTAATATTTCCATTTAAATAACTGAACTTAAAATTTTATTTTCAAAGATTTTTTCTAAATTCTAAAACATCGTTTTTCATACGCGTGAATATAGGTACAGGGATAGGGAAACTCATATAAATAATACACTAATCACTACTTAATTAGTCGTTCAATATTGAGGTCAGTTGACCTACATGCTGTGTACAATTCTTCCGCCTACGTATTCACATAGTAGGGTAACCGCACCAAATGTTTGCCATAACGTTAATCCGATCCAACGAATCGCGACGCTATTTAATTCGAGTGGGAAATTAGATTCGGATCCATGCGGCATGTTTGATTTGAATTACTTGCGCGAGACGTGAACGACACGGCTCCAATTTGTGGTGTCGGTACGTTTTGATGTCGTGTTTGTTTGTTTGTGTCAATGAGTGTGTTATATGGGCGTTGCTTTGTGTTTATTGGTTCGTTGATTCTTTTGGTGGGTGATGTGTTCATTAAGTATATGTTCTGAATTATAGATATTTTCGATATTTTCAGTGTTATAAAAAATACATCATAAAGACGTGGTCACAAATATGAACGGTCAAATCCCTTAGTTGTCATTTCGCCACACCCTAAACGGTACGCATATTTTTTATGACACAATAATTTAAGCTTATCTGAGAGTCAGCCAAAAATAATATTCAAATAACAATATTTCTCCGCACAAAATCTAATTTATGCCAAAAAAACACCCTATGTTTTTTAATTACCGCGCCCATAGATATTCCATTAAAGCAGACCACATCATAATCCACTTCCCCCAATTTATTTACAACACGCTGGGAACGCGCGAACAATTAATTTGATTTCAAATTAAAGCTTAAAAACAATCTTGTCGCAAGGCCGGAGTAAAAATGTTTACGGGTCGTTACCCACTCACGTTCATGCGGACAACTTTTGGTCCCTCCACCCTAAATGGGTGCTAATCACGAGTTTGTGGGAACAAACCAACTTTCGGACAGTACTAAGACGTGATCGCATGCCAGGTGCTAAATTAACATTTCGATTTAAATAATTTCCGAGTTCGTTATGTTCGGATTCGAATTTTGATTTCTGATTTTCTAATTAGGAAAGTGTGTGGGAAGTTTGTTCGCTGTTTGAGTTCGGAAGACTCTTGGGTAAAGCGAGCGAATGAGTTTAGCTTTTGTACTAGCTCAGTCAGTTATTAAACTATAGCTTTAACATTTGAGTTAGGAATATTTTTAGCTAAAATATTAATTAAGTTCGGCTTGCTATACCTACCATAATTTTTCCACAAAAAGAAAACACAGCAAAAATACATTTTTTACCAAGTAATTTTCACTAAAAGGCTATCAATGACACAAAAACGATAGCATATCGGTGCTCTAAAACTTATATGCGCAGATAAAACTTGAGATACGGGGACATTTAGGCCTCAGTTGGGCCTTCGCACCGCTAAGGGCCCATTTACCCTACCGCTGTACAGTCAACGGTAAGTCAGTCTACCCAGATCTGTCAAATTTCTGCGATAGATTTCGAACCTTATCACAATAGCGGAAGGTTAATGTTCGATTGGTAAAATTTGACAGATTTGGGTAGGCTGACTTGCTGTCGACTGTACCACTGATCACTGGGGCGCACTTTATCCCATTTGAGCAATAAGTTAGGGATAACCAGTAATTGCTCGATGGTATTCGGTTATTTTCCAATTTTCAGGCCGTTAAGGATTTATAGGGGAAAGTTTAAGGGTTGTGTGGTGTGCGGAGAGGGATTTAGGACGTGAAATTTTGTTATTCAAAGGTTCTACTATATATTGAATTATGTCCTGAAAAAATCAATGTGATGTTAAACTTGCTAGTTACTATAGTGCAGTGGTTCTTAACCTTTTAGTCCTGAGAGACCATTTGTTAAAATTTTCGTCAAGCCGTGGACCAGCCAGTTGGTTTATGGATCTGGCGGTAATGTTCAATTCGCAGTCGGGAATTGACGCGCTCGGGTAATGTTATGTTGACTCTTGTAACTTATTTAATGGCATGGCTTGCGGACCACTTGAGATACTCGCGGACCACCGGTTACGAACCATTGCTATAGTGAGATGCATAATGTTGTTTATTCTGATAGCTTGACATTCGAATATATGAATTAGCATTGAATTATTGTAGGTATAATACATTCAAGCTTGGTTTGACGGCATTGACTATTATATTTCTATAATTATTTGCATTACAAATCAATTCCAAAACATTATACACAGCTAGACTAAAACCCTATAAAACCAGTACCAACAATTTCATTAAAAACCCAAGATAGTTCAAAGAACTGCTTCAAAGCAGTTTCATTTTAGTATTATGTTAAACCAATGGGGATTCGCAGTTAAGTTTTACGTGAAATGCGATCATCAGCACTAAGTAAGCCACTTAGCCTGATTCCCAGCCTTAATCTGCCGTTTGATGGTAACTCATACTTCTTAACCAACGATTATTTGAGCGCTTCTCGTTAAACGTTGGTTAAGATATTACTGATCTTGTTAATAATGGTGGTTTAAATTAATGTGTTTTTGTCTAGACTTGTGTAAGAAGTCCGCTTTAAAGTTCTGAACTAATATTTATTTATGTAAGAGAAATGGATACCTAAGTTACTGACTAAAATTCTGATTGTGTCAGTCTATTTGATCCTTACTTATATTGCCATCAGAGTAACTCTTTTGTCTGTCTGTTGTTAAGCATTAGCAATGCTTTGCAAAGCTAAGTATATTAACTAAGTGTAAGGAATTTGACACCGTTCACTCGAAAGCTTAAAATCTAAAACTAAACGATCATCTTAAGAGCCTAAACAGACGGTCCAACAAAATAAAGGGCGCGACACACTGTCTACACCGAGCGTGGCGACAGACAATAACAAATGGCCACCGCGTGTTGTTCGATTGAAAAAGTTTAAGGGAAAAGTGTTCGGCCAGCGATAGTTAATGATTGAAGTTGATATCAATGACCCACATACGGGAAAATACTTTTTTGTAATGTTTTCCAAGTTTCGCCAAAAGTTCGGTGTAAGATTAATTATTATTCTCGAGATATAGATGATTTTTCTTCGTGTAGCTTTTTCTTAACTAGGTTACGGGGCTTTCTTGGTGGATGATAAGCTGAAGTGAGGAAATGATTATTAGTTCAATACTATTGACGAGGCGTGATTTCAGTGTTATTTGAACCGGTCTTGTCCAGCAGTGGACGTCTTTCAACTCAAACGACGATGAAATTCATTTATCAAACAATACAAATCAATTGCGGACAGTGACGGACATAATTTTTTTTTAATTTTGGATTACAGACAGTGACCCAATTAGACCTTCAGCTCAAATTATAACCGACATAGATATACTTTTCGAAATAACCGGGCATTCCAAACACTGGCCACAAAACTAGGGCTCCAGATAAACTGCAGCAAACTCTCAACATACCATTATTCCATGTACAAGTATTGTTAACAACTGGTGGGCGAACAAAACTAATTTGCATTAACTCTGGCCGCTCTGCTCGCTCTGGCCGCTCTGCCCGCTCTAGCCGGTCAGTGCGCGAACTTGTTATGTATTATAGAAGCTGACTTAATTGGTGTTGACGTGTAGTTCCAGTAGTTGCCAGCGAGGGCTGTTAACGATCTGTGTCGTTCAGATAAACTTCCTACTAATAAAGTACCGGGCTAGTGCCTGGAGAATTTGAAAAGTTGTAAAATGAGACCCGGTTGGCTGACCTCACTGTCTCGCATTATCGAATTGGATATCACGTTATTTATAATATACGAGTATCTATAATATAAATCTTCTGTGTATTTTTCATTCGAATTGCCTTAAGGCTATCTTTTGCAAATTTTCTTGTTACAAAATGTTATTTCAGCCCAAATAATCAGCCCACAGAATATAGTAGTCTCACCTAGATTCGCAACTACGCGAACCCGGTCCATGAGGGGGCAATAAACCCAACAAAATCTCAGACAAACAGCCAAAACTTCTCAGTTCAGTCTTAAAAAGACTAAAGTTTGGCAGTAAAATTTTATACCACTTCCTCAGCCGTGGAGCAATTTGTGAAACTCTCATAAATACACCATACCTCGTAAATAATGTTCCGACTGACATTTTCGCGGTCACTTTAGGCTTTTTGGATAATGTACGGTTTGTACAATACATCACGCCTATATTAGAAATGTGTGCAATAAATAAGAACTATGACAGGTAAATAAATACTACTTACATTTATCAAACTGATTTTTCTACAGCTTCAAAAAGCAAATACCTAAACATTAAAAACTACAGTTCAAGTTCTGATCACCCTTGTTTTAAATTAATCCTCATGGAAAAGTTCAATAAACCTAATTCAAAAACATCGATCGGCAGATTACCCCGCCTTACTTACCTACTCCATTTAAATTCTTTATCGCACAAATAAATTAAAAGTATAGCTCCTAATAACAGTACATATAGAACATTGTGTCCATAAATAAAGAAGTCTGGAGTAATTAAAAGCGGCCGGTGGAGCGGCTATCGGTCCACCCGATCACATATTTTTTGCCGGGGCCTAGATAACGCGGAACGTCCTTTACTACGATGTTTATTTCCAACAATCGGTCCTGTTTTATCTTTGAATTATTGTATTTTTTGTTTCTTAAGTAGATTAGAAATTAAAGTTGTTTAATTTGAGCTGTTTTTGCCAGTAGGCTCCGGACATTATGGCAACTGTAAGGTTAATGTGAAAACGATTGTTCTGAACAATATAAAATCAATTAGATAAAGATATGTCTGTTTTTATTCACAATAGATTAATTTTATTTCATACCGTTTCCCGCGGTTTCACTCGCGTCCTGTGGGAAATACTCCCCGTACCCGGATAAAATATAGCCACAAAGCGTACAAAGCTACATTATTCGTGAGTGCTAAACTCACGAATAATGTAGCTTTGTACCACTGAATCAATTTTTTAAATCGATTCATTACTTCCAGAGATTACCCACTACAAACAAAACAAACAATTTTACCTCGTTATAATATTAGTATAGATAAATTGGTATCTACCTATAGATTTAATAACAGTTAAGAAATACAACAAGGTAACCACTCTTTTGATAAAAAAAGACTGTCACAATATTGTCGACATACATAGGATAACGTTCATACAGTATATCGATGTATCATTTGACCTAAAAATGGTCTTTACCGAGGCCCCTACATTAATTTAACCCGTTCACTGCTCCTCCGGGAATTTATTGAGGAAATGAGTTCCACGGGCTTCCCGTACCAGACGTTGTACGTACGAAAATATGAACTTATGTCGTAAATAAATAACCGAGTATTTTTTTGGAAAAAATATAAGCTGAGGTGAAATTTATCGTGGTTGGGCCGTGTTTGTGATTTGTATTGCCTAGTATGAAAAAGTTGTGGGTTTTTTTTCTATTTTATTAACGTTTTTGGTGAAATAATTGGTTGGGGTTGGAAAATTAAAAGTCTAAGTTTTAATTACTGTAAAGCCCATGACGGATTTTCTTTTTCTTTCTACAAGTTATGAGAGCATAACAGTTAGGTACCTAATTATAGTAATTATACACAACTATACAATAGCAGCTTATTCACCAGTATAATATTAAGACACCTTTACTCCCATAAAACAAAATACGTTAACTAAACCATTACCAAACTACAAATAAATTCGCAACTGGACTATAACCCCGAAAACAATACCAACAAAACTCACCATTGCGAAAAAAATAAACGAAACTCAATTTAGGGTGGGACATTAACTCCGAAATATAATAGGGCCATTACATGAAACATAAAGTAAATATAAAATGTAACAAGGCCATCCAATCATAGCTCGATAAATAACTAGATGGCACACGTGTGACTTACGGCTTACGGACCGTACGGTGCGGCCGCACGTCCCGGTTTTTGCCGTCGGTCCGGGAAAATATCAGCGTGTTTGTGCCCTTTTATGAAGTGGCCCATAACTTGGGTATCGATAGCAGTCGCGGGTTAGCGGACAAGTAAACAGGATTTTTTGTAGGTACTTGTCTCGAATTCGATGTGTGTACTTCGTTTATTTTGGGCGCAACTGGTATTTGACATATCTGTTTATAGGGTTATTTGATAAGTTACATGTACAGCACATCAAGTTACCACAATCTGTCAAGTTTTTGCAATAGATTTCAACTTTATCACAATAGAGGTAGGTTGATGTTTGACTGATAAAATTTGACAGATATCGTAACTATAATTTATGAAGGGGTCCCGGTAACATTCTCATTGCATGTAACGTCCACTTCGCTCCGGGCATTAAGAAAAAATGTCTTCGTAATCCACGAACCGACGTAGTTTTTCTAAAAAAATATCAATCACAACATAATCCATAATCCCACGCCTCATTTCCCGGGATTACATTATACTTATAGAATATTGACCAACAAAACTGCAGTCCACGACGTACGCCAATAAAGATAATTAATTCCAAATGGTATTAGTATGATTGGCCGCCAGTGTAATTTACGTTTGTTCGACCCGAGCGGAGCCGCGTCAGCACTTTGATAATGTATACGTAGATAGATAGAATTCATAAGATAATCGTATTATTACATTTCGCTGACATTTTCCATGACTTCGCTAGAAAAGTATCTCTTTTATTAAGGAGATCATCATTATCTGCGCAGACGTTTCCAATAGTTGCCGTGTAACGATGGCTATCTCATCCTACTAATATTATAGATGCGAAAGTTTGTATGTATGTATGGATCCTGGTTCCTATTTGACGCTTCATAAAAACTACCGAATGGATTCTGATGAAACTTGGCAGTAAAATAGCGCGTATACCAAAATAACGTATAGGCTACTTTTCCACTGGTTGCGAAAAGTAGATAGTTACCATATTCTTCTAAAATATATATTCTACCAGCGTGATGCCGAATTCCACCACAACCATTTGGAATTATCATGAACGAACCATTAGTCCTGTCAATCCATTACTGCGGTGCTGCGGCCAAACCCAACAGAACCCCTCCATGAATTCCAAACCCGTGAACACACAGTTGTAAAAGTCCGAACACATTATAAATAGAATAAACAATTCAGCCAGTACCCACTAAGGGCGCCGCTAAGAGCCCCATTTACTTGAAGTATGCTCCAATAAATAGTGGATGTCCCGGGACGGCGGTTCGCATTTTTCAACCAGCTAGTGAACCCAAGCCTTTATATTTTAGCCCCAGTCGAGATAAAGATGCTCATGAGATGAAGCACGTGTTACTTGTAAAATATTAGTTGTTACTAGTGTTGTGTTGATAGCAGCTTTGTAGGGAATAGTGGGGAGAATTGTGACATGTTGCGTCATAATTTTTTTTTGTTGCAAATTGCACGGCTAATAAATAGTTCATAGATGCTAGAAGGCTGCATTCGATATTTCATGTAATATTTGTTAATACTGTGTAGTTATTACCATGTTGTCGACTGTAATAACATAATTTCAGTTGTGGTTGGACTTGATTACATTTTGCGGTATCAATGATCTGTTCGATTTTAGTATGCAAGGTGAAAGTAATGAACTATGCCAGAGGTTTAGAATAACTGATGTGCATGTCTTTGTGCTGAACCAATCTAACACTGAAATTAAATTCCAAACACCTCCCAAAGCGCAATCATAATCGGAGACTATCGAATCGCATTATTCGATTATTTCCAACCGCCGAATACAAATCGATTGAGCATTGAATCGTTAAGCTGTATCCAAACCGCATTCGACATTGGCATGCTATCGGGCCAGCGACGAGACGCCGGCGTGACAGCGGAGTGACGTCACCGTGACAATGACAATATTTCGAGCTGTCTACGCTCGCTGCATACGTTGCCACAGATGAAATATCTTAAACTGACGTTGTTTAATTTTGGAACGTGTTTCAAATCTGTCAGGCGCATGTGCATTCCTTTACGCCTGGGAATATTAAACCGTCGGCGGCGGCAATGTTACTGTAATGGGTGTAACATTTAAGTTGGTCTAGCGCACTCTGTGAAGAATGGCTTATTATTCTCTTTGTCGTGTTGAACACGGATGATGAAAGTCTATGGGAAATTCACAAGCTCAGGTTCTTTGTGGTGAGAGGCGAGATTTTCATAATAAATTATTTGGAATATATTTTGCTTCGTATTTTATGTTTTAAAGCGGTATACGAGTACTAATACAGCTAGTTTCGTACTAGCATATTGTATACAAGATATAGCGTGGTTGTATCTCAAATTAACGCGGTCTTAGGCCACCAATCAGTTCGGCCGCCAATGGGCATCCATCTTGCCGCGTCACCTGTCATGTCAGCCTATCGCCCAAATCCTATAACTCTCAGGAGTCACTCGCCCTGACTTTGGAGACGCGTTTGAACTGACTCGTCCTATGATGCAGTCGAACAGTAAATACGGTCAAATTGACTTGTCATGCAATTATAACTTTGAAATATTTTTGTAAAATCAATAAAATAAACCAAAATTAAATAATTATTTTAACCGACTTCAACAAAAAGGAGGAGGTTCTCGTAACTATTGAGTATCTAGCCACGTTTACTCAGAAATAAGATTTTTCAAATTAAATCAGAAAACATTGCTTAACCTTATGATCGGTCGATTCGTGCGGCTCCTATTTAAGGTGCATGACGGTCTGTTGTTATACGAATTATTAATATAAACTAACGATTCTGTATTAAGGTGCATTCGACCACTAGAAGCGGGGAATTCAAATATAAAATGGTATTTCCATGTTTTACCTAAGTTAACATTCAATATGAGGCGTGATCTTATGATTGGTGGTTATAATATCCCACAAAGTAATTTCTGATGTCCTTGTTTAACTCCGAAACTTCTTACAATTGAAATGTAACTGTCGAAACTATGATATTTCGCAATAAAAAGTTTTTTACAGTTACATTTAAATTGTAAGAA
>NWSH02000560.1:11348279-11365735 GCA_002382865.2 Heliothis virescens
TTCTAAAATATATATTCTACCAGCGTGATGCCGAATTCCACCACAACCATTTGGAATTATCATGAACGAACCATTAGTCCTGTCAATCCATTACTGCGGTGCTGCGGCCAAACCCAACAGAACCCCTCCATGAATTCCAAACCCGTGAACACACAGTTGTAAAAGTCCGAACACATTATAAATAGAATAAACAATTCAGCCAGTACCCACTAAGGGCGCCGCTAAGAGCCCCATTTACTTGAAGTATGCTCCAATAAATAGTGGATGTCCCGGGACGGCGGTTCGCATTTTTCAACCAGCTAGTGAACCCAAGCCTTTATATTTTAGCCCCAGTCGAGATAAAGATGCTCATGAGATGAAGCACGTGTTACTTGTAAAATATTAGTTGTTACTAGTGTTGTGTTGATAGCAGCTTTGTAGGGAATAGTGGGGAGAATTGTGACATGTTGCGTCATAATTTTTTTTTGTTGCAAATTGCACGGCTAATAAATAGTTCATAGATGCTAGAAGGCTGCATTCGATATTTCATGTAATATTTGTTAATACTGTGTAGTTATTACCATGTTGTCGACTGTAATAACATAATTTCAGTTGTGGTTGGACTTGATTACATTTTGCGGTATCAATGATCTGTTCGATTTTAGTATGCAAGGTGAAAGTAATGAACTATGCCAGAGGTTTAGAATAACTGATGTGCATGTCTTTGTGCTGAACCAATCTAACACTGAAATTAAATTCCAAACACCTCCCAAAGCGCAATCATAATCGGAGACTATCGAATCGCATTATTCGATTATTTCCAACCGCCGAATACAAATCGATTGAGCATTGAATCGTTAAGCTGTATCCAAACCGCATTCGACATTGGCATGCTATCGGGCCAGCGACGAGACGCCGGCGTGACAGCGGAGTGACGTCACCGTGACAATGACAATATTTCGAGCTGTCTACGCTCGCTGCATACGTTGCCACAGATGAAATATCTTAAACTGACGTTGTTTAATTTTGGAACGTGTTTCAAATCTGTCAGGCGCATGTGCATTCCTTTACGCCTGGGAATATTAAACCGTCGGCGGCGGCAATGTTACTGTAATGGGTGTAACATTTAAGTTGGTCTAGCGCACTCTGTGAAGAATGGCTTATTATTCTCTTTGTCGTGTTGAACACGGATGATGAAAGTCTATGGGAAATTCACAAGCTCAGGTTCTTTGTGGTGAGAGGCGAGATTTTCATAATAAATTATTTGGAATATATTTTGCTTCGTATTTTATGTTTTAAAGCGGTATACGAGTACTAATACAGCTAGTTTCGTACTAGCATATTGTATACAAGATATAGCGTGGTTGTATCTCAAATTAACGCGGTCTTAGGCCACCAATCAGTTCGGCCGCCAATGGGCATCCATCTTGCCGCGTCACCTGTCATGTCAGCCTATCGCCCAAATCCTATAACTCTCAGGAGTCACTCGCCCTGACTTTGGAGACGCGTTTGAACTGACTCGTCCTATGATGCAGTCGAACAGTAAATACGGTCAAATTGACTTGTCATGCAATTATAACTTTGAAATATTTTTGTAAAATCAATAAAATAAACCAAAATTAAATAATTATTTTAACCGACTTCAACAAAAAGGAGGAGGTTCTCGTAACTATTGAGTATCTAGCCACGTTTACTCAGAAATAAGATTTTTCAAATTAAATCAGAAAACATTGCTTAACCTTATGATCGGTCGATTCGTGCGGCTCCTATTTAAGGTGCATGACGGTCTGTTGTTATACGAATTATTAATATAAACTAACGATTCTGTATTAAGGTGCATTCGACCACTAGAAGCGGGGAATTCAAATATAAAATGGTATTTCCATGTTTTACCTAAGTTAACATTCAATATGAGGCGTGATCTTATGATTGGTGGTTATAATATCCCACAAAGTAATTTCTGATGTCCTTGTTTAACTCCGAAACTTCTTACAATTGAAATGTAACTGTCGAAACTATGATATTTCGCAATAAAAAGTTTTTTACAGTTACATTTAAATTGTAAGAAGTTTTATTTTTATATTTTAATTTCCCGCTTCTAGTGGTCGCATTCACCTTAAATAGCGATTTTGTATAGCTAGCATTATTTCGAATAGATTATTAATAGATTAGGGTAACAATGTTTGTATTTAGTTATCTTGATTTCAATTTCATAGCTATCAATATATCTAATTTATAATAGCTTTAGCTTGATAGAATTTTTGATACCAACAATAACTTTCACAACGTATAAAATATCGACCAGACTTTCCGTACTTATAAAACTCTACATTTCTTACATTTTCTTCCAAGTCGCACTACATAAATCATTACTTAGTAACATACTGGCTATCACGAACTCGACTAGCCCACTGGCATACTCGCAGTGTATTAAGTCACAATTACCGCGTGAATGGGGCACGTAGGCCGCGGTAAGAAGCCTGTAATTGGATCTTAAGATCCTGCGGTAGGTATTTGTATCGAATCGAGAAGTATATGGTGTTTAATATAAGTACTTAGCTATTGTTATTTAGGCCTTATAATCCAATTTTTTTTAAGTTTCTTGTGTTCGACTATTTGAAATTTTAAGTGCCAGTTGCACAGGAATAATATAGTAGATAGTGACATAGAAAAGTGTGAAAATGAAAAACTTAATGGCATTATCTGTCAGATAATTATCTAGAACTTTATCTGGAACCTGTGAAACTGGCCGTAAGACTTGTTAGAAATATTTTCTGCTCTGAAGATACCTATATAAAATTTAAAAAATACATCAAGAAGAAAAAACTTGCCCAAACCGAAACTAAAAATTATCGGCTGCGGTCGCCGGTCACCCATCAAACACTGACCGCAAATGCAGGCTCCCTATCTCTATTATTAAATAAAAAAACACCGTAGCAGTAAAATTCCGCCACCAAAAATCCCTCATTTAAAAAGAACAACAAACATACATACAAACCTACATCTTATATTCGTACCAAGAAAGATGGAACTCTAAGCAAATGTTTGTGTAAATTTTCATCGGGATTAGGAGTTTCCATCGTTTGTCAAAACTTCGCCCAAGGCGTAAGACCTAGCTAGTACCGTGTTTTAGACTTTGTTTCCTTATCCGCGATTATGTACGACAAATTGCTGTTGATATTAATGTCTATTAATATAAAAATCACCCCCTATTCTTTCTGTCCATCGAAACACGCCTGAACGGCTAGACCGAATCCAATATGAAGGTTTTAGATGTTACTTTAGAAGGTAGTTACTTGGATATCTGCCTAGGTTCATCATAGGTTATTACCACAAGTCTTTAACGACAGTACATCGTGTGAAAATGTGAAAATTTCAACGATAGAACTACTTGCCACGGTTTATGTGATATTAGCTTCGGCCAGCGGTTTTACTCTGCGCATCCGAATAAAAAGTAGCCCATAGACTTTCTCGATAAATGAGCTATCCAACACTGAAATAATTTTTCAATTCGGACCGGTAGTTCTTGAGATAAGGACGTTCAAACAAAGAAAAAACAAACAAATTCTTCAACTTTATATTATTAGTATAGATACATACGAGTATATAGCCTGATGACAGACGAATAGATCGACAGCAAATTCTTAGTAACAGGGTCACGTTTGACCCTTTGGGTACGGAACCCAAAAAAGCACTCAATGAACGGTCAATCAATGAAACTCGCCATACATTTACGTTTAAAACCCGATAACCCTCAAATGTCATTTGAAACGGCGTTCTGTAAAGCCATTGGACCAACTTTGTACCCGTCAATCGAGCGGCGAAGGGTTAATCCCTCGGCACAGGAGACATATTAAGACGCATTCATACGTCCGACACAAATCTTCGACAATAAATCAAGTGTACACAGTGTGTTCCTTGCCTAAATATTTGCACTTCTGTGGGAGCTAGCGTGAGACCGTTTGTATTTTAGAGCTGAGGTTCAACAAACAGACAGTAAATTAGATAGTAAAATTTATTTGTCTTATTAGAATTGCATGCAGTCCTACCTTTATGCCAGTCTCTCATTTCTGGATCACGCAGCATGTCTTTATTTTTAACATTTATCTGACCTCATCTCACAGGAAGGTAATATTTTATTTTTTAGACAAGTCGTCTTTCATTCCTGGCTTAGGTTCTATAATTTGAATATTTTTTTCATAATGTCAACAAGGTCTATGCAATTCTGAAATATCAAAATAATAAAATCTTTCTCATTACGCAACAATAAAATATTTAAATACCCTTCCGAAAAATTATGCCAACAAAAAAACAAAACAAAGCACATTTGATTGCCAACCCTTTTTTGCTACAGGCATTATCAATCACGCTGTCAGCACTCTATCAACTGCGTGACACGGACCGCCCTCAATGGTCCAATGCGGTGCATATAAACGAAACACGCTAATTTTGCTCTGAAATAAATTTAGATGTCACAGCACTGCAATGCAAGCGAATGTGTTTGTGATACTGGAGCACTAGAGCGTTGCAGGGTTGAGTTTAATTAGTAGTTTTAAAGATATAGATAATTTGGGTCTTACTACAAAAAAGTTATACAGGCGATCGTCACGTGTTTAAGAAAATTTTGTATGAAGATTTTTCTAAAACAAGTGACGACCGCGTGTTTATCTTTTTTGAATCACTTATATTTAAACTGATTCCAGCTTAGCTTTTGTTTTATCTACATGTATAAAATAATACGTTTTCATAGTTCTTGAGTTTATTACAAACCCAGTATACGGATTTAATTCATGCAGAAAGCAAAATGCTCACAAAAATCAGCTTCGGGGGGTACATCGGGAACGCTGTTCCCATTTACACATAAAAATGTATCAATTAAAATCACAATATGTAATAACAAAACAATAATAAATTAATTAATGTTGTAATCGCTACACTCCGTTATCTATATTATAAATAAAATATGAACTGAGAAAACCTAATGATCCAGCTTAGTATAATCATGGAATATTTGCCAAAATATCTTTCATAATGGGCTTAATATTAAAATTAACTACTATGTACTATTAGATATTAAATCAATAAATACGAAAGTAAATACATAACAATATTACATAACATTTCAAACGCAAAAACAATGCATTAATTCTGAAACCTTGTCAAATAAACGTAAAATGTCATTGAGTTAACAACAAAGGCGAAATAATATTCAAAATGTAATACTAATTAATATAAATTTAATCGTATGTCGAATCAATGCAACAGTTAATTAATTGTTTAAAGTTCCACTAAGCTATGGTTGCGAGATTATTCGAAAGAGTTACCGCGGCCCTGGTACACAAAGGGCTGCACAAGGAACATGGTTGGTTTTAGTCACAGAACATATAAAGGAGGTTAGAAAGGAAATAGTTCCCGATTTGCATTAGAACGCGTGTCGCCGTTTGTCTCCCACTCTTTAACTTCACTGCAAGTATGAGTGTAATTCCTACGCGGATTACGCACACAAATAAACAACACGCACTAACATCGTGAGTTTGCTGTTGGTTGTCACACTAGCGCAATCACTGCGTTTGACGTACACTCATACACGCTTAAAAGCTCATGTACGTTAGGGCGAGAAAAAGGTCGAGTACAGATATCGATAACATATATCGATAACTTGTAATCTTGCTACTTACTTTACAAGTATTGTGGACTTCTGTAATGCACGTCGTGAATAATGTATTCATGCGAATATAGAAAAAATAAATAGAAGTAAACATAAACAACGTTAAAAAAAACAACGTTACTCCATTTTAAAATATTTTTTTATTCATTTCCTACATACATATCTAATAATTTAAAAAAATATTTAAATGTTAATGGATCCTATACCTTCAGGTTTATATCTTATTTTCGTATTACTAAATAGTTAACATTACTTATGATTTTATAAATATATAGGTTTGAATTTAAGTCTATATTTTATCAGTTTATTTCTTTTTGACACAGTGAAAAAGTTCATACTCAATTGCACTCAACCGCTATAGTTTATATATTTTGAAAGAACATTTCTTTAGCTTTCATTTGACACCAAAAATAGCTGCGTCTAACTGCGTCACCTAAACAAAATACAGCAAAATTTACCTACAAATGTGAAATTCAGCGCGACGATTTTTCTCTAATTACGAAATATTACAGTATTAACTGGCATAAGCAAAAAATTGATTTATAGGCTATGGATTATTTTGATGACAATGTCTAATGGGCTGGCAATAAATGAGGAAAAGTTCAGAATATTTTCCCTGAAAACCACTGTTGTCTATTTGAAATGGTATCCATGCTATAATATGCCAACTAATATTCATAGAATATTAATCCATGGTTATATTATAGTATAAAATGCCGTTGTTCCTATAGGTTTTCTATTTGAGGAGGCCCAAGAAAGTAAGAACAAAGAAAGTAGAAGCAGACTATGGAAGATTTGTTTCACCAACTTTTAATTTCATCAGAGCCTCACATCACAAGTCTCAGAAAACTACCACAAAGACAAATTAAGCCCTATTCTCAAGATGTAACAAATCTTTTAAAAGAACCAGAAATAACTTCTGTATCGTAATTGTTTTTTATTTTTTTATATATATTTTATTTTATTTATATAATTTTTTTTATTTATATATTTTTTTTTATTTATATAATTTTTTTTTTATTTATATAATTCTTTTTTATTTGTATATTTTTTTTGTAGTGTCGTCCGCCTTCCATCAATATGACATTTCTTGAAAAAAAAAAAAAAAATTGTAAATATTAATAAGATTAAATACATTGATTAATCATACATTTAATAGTTTTACTTTTTAAAGCATCTCCATAGTATTATATTAGACACTGCAGCGATATATAGGCATAAACAGCCTTAAGATAATTTTGGCCAACTTTTGAGTAAATTTCACCTGTGTGCGTCGTACGCTGTCACAACAAACGCGCGATTGTAGTCAATTTCGGCTGGTTTTGAGAATCTGCTCATAACCGCGGCGCGCGTGCCCCGCCCACAAGGCCCTTCTAACCTCCTTTATATGTTCTGTGGTTTTAGTCAGTAAAAGTCTGACACTCCCTCACGCTGCACCTATAGCGAGAGGGCTCATTTTATGATTTCCCACAGCTGAAATGACAAATAAACTAGAAGGTAATATTTGGTATATTGACATTTAATTATGTCGATATTGATTTGTTACCGAATACATCACTCGATTTATTCACAGTTGGGTTGTGATGAAACTCTCGAGTGGCCACGCTGGGCGATCGCAATTATTTCATATTGTTGGTTTATGCTAATCTGACAAATGTTAGGTTAGGACAGAGTGCTGTGGACATATTATTCTACATAATATTATGTTATATAATAATTAATAGTAAGGTATGTATACATAGCCAGCTTTTGTTCTATTTGACATGATTACAACCATCATCATGAATCATGAAACTAAACCTTGTCAGTATAAAATGTATGATCGATAGTTTTTACTCGTAGCAAAATATCATAAATGAACCGATGATTTGAAGTGGATAGGTGCAGGCTGCCCAAGACTGAGATGGTTGGTGCTCGTTATGAGAGGCCTATACGTTTACCAATGGACGACAACTAGCAGATATGATGATGGAAATATGCGTTTTTGAACACAAATCATCAACGAACGTGGACAGATTGCATGAACACTGGCCATCACTTTCTCACTGAATAAAATTTCAGTATCTTCAATACTCAATTCATAAAATATAAACTTTAAACAAAGCGCGACATTCTCAAGCAAAAAGCTAGCTCTAAAAACACAGCTGAACTCAATAAATCCATTTTCGAATGAATTGAATGAATATTTCCATTCCTTCACGAATGAACATCTCTACAACATGCATTCGTTCTTTTGTTGAAGCTCACGTGCTTTTAACAAAATCGAACGGAATTCTGTACAGTTCAGGACTTTTTGTAGACTTAAAGGCTATTAGTGTTGTCTTTTTTTGGTATTTCAAAGTGTGTTTTATATCCACGATAGTCAAAGAAAAATTAAGTAGTGGGGTTGGGGTTTGCCGAAAAATTATCCTATAGTTTTCATGTTCTCCGTATTATAACATACATTTCCATTATTGACTGCTTTATTAAATGATGATTGGAAAGAAACGAGAACTTACTTGCATTTTAAATTAATGTCATTTGTAAATGTGTTTTTGCCCAAATTAATTTTTATACTTTAGATCCAGTTTTGGTTTCCTAGAATTACCTAAAGCCTGAACTTCCAGTATCTCGCGTCCAGTTAACAAAATGCGGTCCGAAGCTATTTAGTTACTCAAATAGTTCTTGCATGCATTGCAGATTAGCCGCCCTCACTTAGCAGGTCACAGACTAACGAATTTGCAGTAAGCCCATTACATTTTAGGCAAAAAATCTGAGGAGCTTTTTTATTAATTGGATTATAAAGTATATTTGACTGTATGCATAAAGTATTATTAATTTGATTTGTGAAAATTGTTTGTGAACTCACAAGGCAGATGTCACTTGTAACGGCTGCTAATTATTTTAAAGAAAATTATGATGTTCCCATACCATCACCGTGACCAACTCTGTCTTAAGAATTCAAAATTTATATATTCAAACGCATTCTGCCTATCTATCACATTTACAACCACAAATCCCAACCACAGCAATTTAAACCTTAACCCTTACACTCTAAGGTCACATTTTCAATGACCACAAAATTGAAGCTGGGCCACATTTCTTGAATCTGTAGCAAGCTAGCGCAGCGCCGCGGCGTTGATTACCGAGGTGGTCTGGACGAACTAAACTAATTTACGTGAACCGCCGGACACTGGCGGAATAAGTTCGGACGGTTGTTCTCACAATTGAATGCCGCGGTTTATGCTGGCGTAATGCTGCGCTGCATGCAGTCTGTGGGTCGGAGCTAGATTCGCTGCAATCACAATTCAAGCTGCGTTTCGTAATTGTTGGGAGATTTTGGAAGGAATGTGAAAGTTTTGGGGTGTCTTACTACTTTTGGTAAAGTTGTTACTGCTGTGCTTATTTGGTATACTAATAATTCAAAAGACGTAAAGTTAATTAAATCCCAAAGTTTCGGCATAAAATGAGAATCTTACTTTCTACACACACGCTTTGATGAATCTCCTAGCGACCTAGCCTATAAATAAATGTTTTACCAGGTTGCAGTTATTATGTAATAATTATCATATTTATTTCTTGTTTAATTTTCAACAACAACAATAACTTAAAAAGAAACACGTTTTCCAACATAAGGAGCTCTAATGAAGCCGTGGTTCCGCCGGCGCTTTATCACCGAAGATAGCCGGCTCCGGCCGAAGATAGCCGAGTCTTCCCGAAGATTTACGAGACTTTTATCGCGAGTTTAAAGGGCTTAATAATTTAAACGATGCCTAACTTGGCCGGATTGTATCACTTCCCTATAATAAAATTTATTGCGAGTACGACCGCACATTTGTGGGAAAAAAGAAAGCTTTAGTTTTTTATGTAACCCAGTCTTGTAAGACGACAAGGTTTTTTCTTGCTTTAGAACTATTCTAATAGTTCTGGATGGTTCTAGTTCTATACACTATGGTTGGATTTCACCGTGTAAAAATAACTATAATTCTGTCAATTGGTCATATGCCCAATTTGACCAATTGACGGAAATATAAACACAGGTTATAGTTCGGTTATCGTCATAGTTAATTGATGCAATCCCTACATACTTTTAATTTTAAAAATGTAACAAAATAAAGACAAACTTTCACCATCGAACATCCTCTTAAAAAAAAAAATATTAATTTTAACTTTTAATATACTTTGACTTTTTGAGGAGTCAGTTAAAAATCTCGTACTATTGACCTTTAATGACTCCATGACGCTAATTAATTTACATAAAATTCACCATGTAGCTCTTCATCCACTTTCCACCGCACATGTTACAGTTAAAGTTTAACTACACATAACTATCGGCTATCTTCGCCAGATAACTGGGACTTGGTAAAACAGCCCAACTTTAACGTAACCTTAACCGGTAGTCGTTGGGAGTTAACTGGTTAACGTTGTTTTAACTTAGAAGTAGGTGTAGTGTTACTGATGATGTCGAATTTAAAGAACGATTTGTAGCTTTTTTTTATTCGCCTGATGGTCTCCTCAGTGCCATGAAATATATAGATATTTTATTTTGCATGTGTTAATTCAATCCCTAGATAATCCAATAGCTCTCCTTTTCCTCTAATCTTTCCCTCAATCTAATCGTTTCACACGCGTCTCGTGTCAACTACTCCGCGCACCCCATTATATTGTAGCCTAAAGCTTTCCGCGGTAAATAAGCTTTATTTAATAGTATTTATGAATCAAAACAATCCAAAATGCGCTTTACCTACTGCAAAAATCTTAACACAAAATCAATTGCAAAAAGTCCACTATCCACACAAAGCGATAGCAATAATGAAGCTATCAATGTACAGGCAATCACAGCGTTCATTAAAATAGCTCGACCTACCCGCAGCGGTACAGTCGCGAGCAGTATGTAAGAATTACGGAATGAGACGTTTGCTATTATCCTAGGGTTGTGCAGATTCGATACTTTTAACCTGACAACTTGAAACAATTGACAGCTGATGTATGTTCTACTTAAACAGGCTAATAGAAAGGCATGCAGTCATTGGTCTTAAGCTATAATACTTTGCCGATCATGGCATTTTGTTAAGCTATGAATCAGTATTATAATATTGTCTTCTAGGCAATACTCTGTAATATCTTCATCATCAGCCATCCCATAACTTTAATATTGTAATATTACCGTAGGTCTCGATAGACCCATCTAAATGGGTTTGATAACATAAAATCAAAGGCCGACCATCATAATAATATTTACTTACCAAAACACATAACCCCATATTCAGATCTAATTACGGCTCAAAATCTGACAGCCACATCTTTACATTATCCCATCTTAAACTCACAAGCTCAAACTTTGGACTTACCCCAGTTTACACTTTCTATTAGATCATGATATATCTGTCGGCCGCACGTTCCCCCATAATTTTAATTCCCAATTTACATGACAAGCAACCCTACGCTCGGGTGGGTTCGGGCGCATTCGGGAACCGTCGCTAATTTGCATTCGCACAATCGTCCCTGTTGACCCGGGATTGTGCCCACTTAAACGGAGTTACTGCAGTTTGTTTAACTGAGGGAATAAACCTTTAAATCTATACTTGAATTGTTTGCACCTAAAGTCTGCATCTACGTTTGAAAGCATCTTGAGTCGGTGCAGTTTGTTCAACGTTCTCATTTAGTGCGCTTTCTTTTTAATTAAATCGGAGAGGTCCTTCAGTTCTTTGATTGAAATTCAATTAAGTTTATGAGAATTCATTTCTTAAGTCAATCATTTTGAGAGTGAGAAAAGTTTAATTGAAATATTGTGTATACTTTTGACCTTATGAGTTTAACCTTATTTTGTTATAAAGTCAGACGGTAAGTCTACCCAACTAACAGTCAGTTAAGCCTTAATTATTTTACCAAATGCTATAAAAACCTAGGTGACCCATTAGAAACTAGCCTTCAATAGTTCAGCAAAACCACTTTCAATATATTGAATCCCTAAATTAATATCGACCACCTGACGTCACATACCATTAATAACACAAAAACTATCAATGGATAATCGACATTATTCCTATCGTATATCACTATGACATCGTACAAATCAAATCTCTATGCTAATACTAATAAAGTTCAATTTCCTCTAGCAAACGTGCTCTAGCGAGGTGACAATAACGTGTAAAATTCGGTTCCTTAGACGATAAATCGAGTGAATATCACAAACTATTCAGAATCAGTTCTCATCCCCTTAGAAATGGGGCGTAATAAATCTAAGAGAATCGAATAGAAATTATTGGGGCTCGCGATCCTATCATTTTGTTTTAATGATATTACGTATTATTCTCCTCGCATTTTGGCATTTGCGATATTAAAAGACTTCCATCTAAATACACCAGTCTTTCTAAAAATGTTCTAGAAAAAACAACGATACATTTTGTAGGCAACTTACCCACAATAAATAACGTAAAATCTATCGTCATTAATTCAAGTTTCCCCTTTTTGTACAACAACCGAGCCACTTATTTCCCAATACCTACAGAATACCTCGGCCTAACCAATGTACGTACATAAAGCACCTTAAAATCTAGGCCCCGCTGTCCAAACAAATGAGCCTTATTCATCATGCTGACAATGATAAAAACGGGACATGGGGATCGAACGGGCCTGGCTGACCCACACAGGCGAGCACTCCTTGGGACTATACCTTTTCCAATAGCTATTGCGAACATACATGATTATACAGACGTGATTACACACATATTAATGCACTTATACTTTTGTATGTATAAGTGTAGAGATGTGTGTCGGTTTTGAAATTCGTCATTATTACATTCCTTTTATTTTAGACAGTTCGAAAATTCATGTTGTTCTGTTCGACAAACCATAGAATAAATATGTACCAGTAATGATATAGCCATTTATAACTTTTGTACCTGAAAGACTGTTAAAAAATAATATCTTTCAATTTATTTTTCTTTAAGCATAAATGCTTGTTAAAATGAACGTGAAAATAATTAAGGCTAATTATATTTTAACTAAGGGCTTAAAACAAAAACGATTTAACTTAACTAGTTTAAAATTTCTAATTAACATTAAAGTCGCTTTGAGATTGTTTAACGATAGCATTTTTTATCTTAAATGGTTAGTAGATTATATTCAAACAATTCTGAGTTCTAAAAATATAGTAGGTTTTTGCAGCGTCGTCACTCACATTCATTCGGTAAAGCATTTTAAAATAATATTACTTTCATTTATCGAATTAATTGAAAAACGGTTTTCATTTTTCCAATAATAATACCTACAAGCAAAATAAGTACACAGTTTGATGTGAAAAACCTGTGAGTGTCATAGTTTGGGTTTTCATAGAAATTCACAAATTGCATAGAAAAGTAATCGATTTGACAGTTCAATAAAAGTAGAATGCCACCGATTTTTTGTGCAGTTGTTTATAGTGACTGTCAACTGCACCAAAAACGGCTCAGACTGTATTGAATTTGACTGGTTGGAAACCACCGTAATCTATTCGACATACATGTCCATTTCATTCTGCATAGATATACTCGTATGTATGTATGCATCATTTTCGAATTAATTTTAAAAACTTTCTTTCATTGAATTCTTAAAAATAAATCTTAAAAAAAACTGCCGTCGTTTTGCGGCCAGTATTTGTTTAAAGCACAACTATGAATCACAAGTTCTCGCCTGTCACCTTTTTGACATTAACAACAAAAGGAGGTTTGTTGCGACCTCTTTGGGTCCGTTCAAATCTAAAACTAGACTGCCTTTGTATAGGTAAAATAAACCTTTTGCTATCAACCGTTTAAATAAACAGTTGAACACTTTAATAATACACATTGTAAAATTAAAATTTACAATAATTTTAAATGTACAAAGAAAAAATTTAAATTATTCTGTGTCAATATGAACTCGCATATTTATATATAATGAAACATACAAAAGAAAAAGGATTTTATTTAAATACNAGTGTAGAGATGTGTGTCGGTTTTGAAATTCGTCATTATTACATTCCTTTTATTTTAGACAGTTCGAAAATTCATGTTGTTCTGTTCGACAAACCATAGAATAAATATGTACCAGTAATGATATAGCCATTTATAACTTTTGTACCTGAAAGACTGTTAAAAAATAATATCTTTCAATTTATTTTTCTTTAAGCATAAATGCTTGTTAAAATGAACGTGAAAATAATTAAGGCTAATTATATTTTAACTAAGGGCTTAAAACAAAAACGATTTAACTTAACTAGTTTAAAATTTCTAATTAACATTAAAGTCGCTTTGAGATTGTTTAACGATAGCATTTTTTATCTTAAATGGTTAGTAGATTATATTCAAACAATTCTGAGTTCTAAAAATATAGTAGGTTTTTGCAGCGTCGTCACTCACATTCATTCGGTAAAGCATTTTAAAATAATATTACTTTCATTTATCGAATTAATTGAAAAACGGTTTTCATTTTTCCAATAATAATACCTACAAGCAAAATAAGTACACAGTTTGATGTGAAAAACCTGTGAGTGTCATAGTTTGGGTTTTCATAGAAATTCACAAATTGCATAGAAAAGTAATCGATTTGACAGTTCAATAAAAGTAGAATGCCACCGATTTTTTGTGCAGTTGTTTATAGTGACTGTCAACTGCACCAAAAACGGCTCAGACTGTATTGAATTTGACTGGTTGGAAACCACCGTAATCTATTCGACATACATGTCCATTTCATTCTGCATAGATATACTCGTATGTATGTATGCATCATTTTCGAATTAATTTTAAAAACTTTCTTTCATTGAATTCTTAAAAATAAATCTTAAAAAAAACTGCCGTCGTTTTGCGGCCAGTATTTGTTTAAAGCACAACTATGAATCACAAGTTCTCGCCTGTCACCTTTTTGACATTAACAACAAAAGGAGGTTTGTTGCGACCTCTTTGGGTCCGTTCAAATCTAAAACTAGACTGCCTTTGTATAGGTAAAATAAACCTTTTGCTATCAACCGTTTAAATAAACAGTTGAACACTTTAATAATACACATTGTAAAATTAAAATTTACAATAATTTTAAATGTACAAAGAAAAAATTTAAATTATTCTGTGTCAATATGAACTCGCATATTTATATATAATGAAACATACAAAAGAAAAAGGATTTTATTTAAATACTAGCTTCTACCCGCGACTTCGTACGCGGATCCTGTTTTTTTTTTATATAATCATATTTTCTCATCGTTTAAACCTTCCCTCGATCAGTACAAACATTTTAAGACCAAAATAAGCCCGATCGGTCCAGCCGTTCTTGAGTTATGCGCTTACCAACACATTTAGCGATTCATTTTTATATATAAGATAAATTTGTACATATAAGAACAGCTACAGACATCTATAGGTGGATTTCACAATATGTCTCTCACAATTCCTTTGTTTAAGCACTGACAAAGTCTTTTATTTATTTTTAAAAAACCTTGTGTGCCTTACCTACCAAAAATCGAGAAGAAAATTAATCGATTTGTACAAAAAATATGGCATCGATTTTTCGATTCGTATCACATCTTTCATAATTGTCTCTGAATGTGTAAAGGAAAATTTAAGAATTGAGGTAAAGATTTCTAAGGTTTTATATCGATAATTTTACTGTCGATTAAAAAAACTGAAGACTCATTGACTCACGTGATCCACACATCACATCAAAAAAATGTATAGTAACAAGACAGTTATTTTCAGAGAGTGTTCATCGAGTTTCTCGCCGGATCTTCTCCATGACGTCAAATCCTTTATTAACAAAAATACTATGACTTTAGAATCAGAATAATCTCTCTAGATTATTCTGATTCATTAACACATGACACATGATTAAGAGGCGCATGATTAAGAATAATCTAGAGAGATTATTCTGTATGTTTCGATACTTTTCACATTGAAAGATGTTGAATAAAATACTAGAAAAGTTAAACTCTAAAGTTCTTTTCACTGTATCGACTAACCCACTTACTTTCTACGTCTTTTTCATGTTACAATTACATAACATAATATAAACAAATAAATAAAGTTACAGGCCCGAGTAGTTCCAGTTTTCTACGAGTAACAAACATACAACTCAGAAGGATAGAGTGCTCGATCTAGAAGAAACATCTCGATTTATGTACCCTCAATATGTTACGGAGAAAAAACTGGAAGAGACAATACCTAGAGAATTTGTTTCGATACCAGGGACGGACTAGGCTGGGTAATGGGTGCATCGAATTTTTATATTTAGTCATTGAAAAATAATTACGAATGTTCCACATTATTAAATTGTTTAGTTACAATGTTATGTATCAATTTTAAATATTATAAAGATACCTTTAGCAAGCTTTATAGATCATTTCATGAAAAAATAAATATCACACCAGATTTAGTAACTTTCATTGCACCCCTGATCGTCCCAGTACGTCCCTGTATCCACCAGCAGATGTAATTTAGAAAGCAGTGGATTTAAGTGGTGCATTTGCTTCGGCCTCACCTGTGACTTATTTATCGTCGCAGATACGGCCGTATGCCTGAATAATGCAATCTCAAGCAAATATCCTTAGGTTTTCACCGAAATGTTCCGTTCATGCATATGTTAGTACGATAAGTAATTCTTTTGTTGATACGTCGACAAAATTTAGATTTCATTTTGTGATTTCAGGTGTCAGAGTAATAAAAAGTTGTTATAAAATAACGGTTGTTCCCAATGTCCTATGTATCTGTTATTTTGCTTACTAGAGATAGAATTTTAATAAGTAATGTGTAATTCTCTAGTAAGCAAAACAATATATACAGTTGTGGTCATATAATTGAGAACGGTTACATGGATATGTATTTTTTTACAAATATCGTCACATAACATAAAGAATGTATGTTACTCATTTTTTTATCGTATAGCAAAATACTGCCAAGTTAATTGTAAACACATTGTGCATATTAGTAATTAAAAAAATAACAGATAATTCCTACAGAGTACCTAAATGTAGAACCTGAACGTGGCTCGTACTCTTACCGGCTGGTCATATAATTAACCCTGGAGTGGTCGCGTGGACTACATATGTAATCCACCTCAACAAAATCGCTAATTTCTAAAAATCTATTTGCGTTAGCTTGTGGTGCCTCCAGGTACTTTCAAATGAATGATTGAGCGATGCACTCCGTGCAGCTCAAGAGTAGGACTCAAGCGGTTGTGTTACAGGAGGCCAGTAAAGTGCGTGGACTACAACCGTAATCCGCGCGACCAATTACGTGAGTATTTTTTTTTACATTGAATTATTATATTTTCGTTTCTTTTCGATAAATAATATTTCATTTTATTTTGTTTCGTTATATTATTGTAATATGATGATAGTTTTTAAGAAAAAAATGGACAATACACGTACAATGACCAATTGAATCATGGCTGGCCGAAGACGGTGTTCGGAATGATGTTTATGAAGCTGAATCGAGCTCCGACGAAGAAGTTCATGAAAAGGATGGATAAGACTACTAGCGCAGAAGAGACTGTAAAAAAATGTTGCCAAGGACTCTCACAACTAAAATAAAAGATTTTCTCGGTATTGCGTATGCAGAAACTCAACCTACTACCTCGGAAAGTACATCGAGCGCCATTGCCACGACTGTGGAAGAGCGCGCAACAAAAGCACTAGAAAGATGTACACCAGCTGCAGGAAGTTAGTATGTGAAGAACATTTTGAAAATATGTGTCTGTCCTGTGCAGAAAACAATATTTAGATTGAAGTTTTAATTATTTTAAAAATTGTGATCTTAATTAGAATAAAATATACGATTTTTGTGCCATTTTAGGCAAGATTTTTTATTTTGCTGAGTATTTGTAA
>NWSH02000560.1:11372469-11385046 GCA_002382865.2 Heliothis virescens
AGTTAGACAATGGAAAAATTACCTATTTTCTGACGAAACTTAAGTAAATAGAGTTTGCTATGATGGAAAATAGTACAAACGACGCTGGGCAAATAAAGAATTTGATCCAATATTCACAAAAGTGACGCTAGAGCATGGCGGTGGAAACGTGATTTAGGGATGCATTTTTGGTCATGGAGTCGGACCTGTTAGATTCTAAAAGGCAACATGGATTAATTCAATACACTGGAGGAAACAATGTTACCTGATGCTGAAGACGTGCTACCTTTCATTTGGACATTCCAGCACGACAGTGACGATAAGCATACTGCACACTCAGTAAAGGAATTCCTTGGCTCACAATCTGTTTCAGTCTTAGATTGGGCATCTAACAGTCCAGATTTGAATCCAGTAGAGTACATTTGACGTGAAGTTAATAAAAATATTTCAAATAGGCAGTGTTGCAATTTATGAGAACCATGTGCGGTTTTTTTTGAAGTATGGAACTCTATTTCTATTGAAAAATGACAAAAAATCATAGAATCAATAACGTCAATGCAAGGTAGTAATCAAAAGCCGTGGATATGCCACTAAGTATTAATTTTAGGTTTAAATTGTATTCACAAGCTGCCCACATTGCAAGTGATCCTATATGGCGTAACTTCATTAACTATTAGATTAATTTAATACTGTTGCCGAAAAATTAAAACATCGTTCTTAATTATATGTCCAGATTTGTTTCTTTGTAAATTGTTACCATTTTTATTAAATGTACATAATCTAAAAAAAACTTGCTTGTAATATATGTGATTTTTCGTAATTTTGTGAGCTTTAGTCATGTGTATTTTCTGTAAGCCGACAAATCACTTCAAAGAATTATCTAACACAGAAAAAAAACATGTTTGATGAGAAACTCTCCGAAACTAAAAATCGTTCTTAATTATATGGCCACAACTGTATATGGAATTGAAGACCTTGTTGGCGCAGTGGTTACCATGCCGGACTGCCGAACTGATGGTCTCGGGTTCGGTTCTCGGTACGGTCATTGTGTGATTACATCGTATCATACATTTGAGTGATTGAACATTTGAGTGTTTGGCGGCTGTGATCTGGGTGTTATTACATGTATCTATTTATAAATAAACATGTAAGTATATATGTAGTTTATCAGATGTGTTAGCACCCATAACACAAGCTTATTAATAGCTTACCATAGGGCTAACCGACCTTGTGAAGAAAAGGTGTCCCGATAGAATTTTTGGGTACGCCCGGCCAGTCACATCAAATGTCTCGTTTTTGCCACTTTTGTCGAGATTTTATAAATCTTTACATATTTAGATATTATAATACCTATTCAAACTTGTTTCAAAGTTACCACCGTATGCAAATCCACATTTAGTTTTACAACATACAACGAATTTTGAGGCCCCAACACACGAGTCGTAATCTCCTAATACCATTAAATCACACTTTTAGTGGGCACAAACTATAAAATTTGCATAGTTTGCCAAAAGTTTTGCTTAAATTAACTTTCTATTATTCTAACGGCAGTTAGTTTGAAAATGCGCTTTGATTCGCCGCCATGTTGTGTGAAAACTGACGTGAGGTTTATACTGACGTTAAATGCAAGTTATAATAAACTCGTAAACTGAAATACAAGTTATTGGCAAAACAGTATTTCAAACTGTAGTTCTAAAAGTTGGTGTTTACTGTACCCTGTGGCAATCAAAGGCAGTCTATCCGTTCATAAGTCTATGGCAACTTTGATATTATGCACCAATTGCAATGCACATGTATTTTTCTTCGCATTTGTTTACAATTTGGCATTTAATCCTAAATCGATAATTTACTGTAGCAAAAAATATCTGAACATAATGTGTCCTTTGTCACAAAAAAAACTTATGTTATATCCAAACTAATATTATAAATGCGAAAGTAACTCTGTCTGTCTGTCTGTCTTTTCTCCACGCCTAAACCACTGAACCGATTTGTGTGAAATTTGGTACAGACATAGTTTGGAACTTGAGAAAGGACATAGGATAGTTTTTATTTCAAAAAATAAAAATAAATTTATTCCGGACATACAGCGTCATCTATTGTTCAATTCCGTACTATAAATGTCGAGCTGTTCCTATACTCCGTAGATAGATGGCGTTGATCAAAAATTTGCCGGAAGTCACTATTCCACCCGAACGATGTCGCGGGCAAAAGCTAGTTTTGTTATAAAAACCCTGCCATACAAGTTTCTAAAATCCCAATTACAGCCATTAAATTCGAATTACAGTCAATTATACGAAACAGGCCACTTCAACAAAGGTCAAAATAGGTTTAACATATTCCAGGGTCCTTTAAAAAATAATTTCGCAGCTCAAAGCCGTAGAAAGCTTTATTTTTTTATTTTAAACTTTTCCACTGCTAACAAGCGAATGGGAATTTAGTAAAAAAAGGTTTTCAGTCGACTGGAAGGTTTGTAAATTGAATACTATTTTTTTCAGTCCAGTTCGTAGGGAAATTGCTCTGATTCTATTTTTATATTGTTATGCTGAGGCTGTATCAATCGACTTTATATAAAGGTTTTTGACTAAGTATTTGTAGCCTGCATTACATCGGGGCTTGCAGTATAATTAAGATTTATGTAGGTTATATGTCTTTAATAGAAAAATAGCTTCATTTAATGTGCTGAAATAATAATACACATATCTAAAGTATTACTTTAATTATTCTTTTTGGANTCCTGGTCCTCGGGACTCGGGACTTGGTCCTTCGAGGCGCACCCGCTCCCCCCGGCCGATCGCATGTATTCTCAGTTACGCACTATTGTCAAGCGGCGCTACGTCCGACTCGGCGGTCGAACAACACGTACGGCCGGCGGCGGCGGACTTGTGCGAGCGCGCGCTTCGACGCTCAGACGGAGAAGAACAGAATATGACACTCTTTACACTTGAAATATATAAACACGCGTCATATTTGGGGGCACGGCAGTGCCCCCGCCAAGTCGAGCGCAAAGCAAACACTGCCGTACCATCCTTTACTGGAACCATTTCGCCGCATTTTGAGGCCGCTATTTGAGAACCTCGGGATAAGACCAGAACGCAGAAATTTATGTCATCCAGAAAGCTATAATCACACACGNTTGTTTACAATTTGAAATTTGTATTCGTTTTCGCAAATCTATTCGGGATAAAAACCATAAAGATACAAGAGGCACAATTAAAATAACGTAGCATGTCACACGTAAAATGTCAAGTATACGAAATATTTTTGTCTACTTAAAATTATTTATCAAAAAGAATTATGAAACCAGTTGTTTATAGAGTAAGAGATAATTATACATTTATAACGTTATAATAATAACAGATTTCAGTTTTGGATATTCTATAATTTAAGCTAGAATTAATACTAATAACACTACACTGAAAACAAAAGGCTTTGTCTATAATATAATAAATACATGCGTCCTATTTAACATAGAAACTATCGATTTCAGTATTCACAAAGATCCATTCACGGTTTATTTATGTGAATCTAATTCTAAAATCAGACGCATACCAAACGTGATTGGATGCTTTAATACCCTTCAAACCTGCCAACCCAGCCAAATTGAGGAGTCTCAATTTTAGATACACCTGGGCTTTACGCGCTACCTATTGTACTCGGCGGAGTAATACGTTTTATTTGTCATCGTGGATAGCGAGTGATAGGAATTTTCGAATTTATCAATCGCACACAATTATTATGGAGTGAAATACTGGGAAATGCGTCTTATTCAGTTGGCCCCAAAAGGGGTAGCTGTCACATTCAATGGCGAATGGCTGTTTTGTTCAAAATATCGGTTTCTCGCATTGAATATGGGGTCTATGTAGAATATTGATATAAATGTTGATAAAGGAATGGGAGTTTCTGAGAATTATTTTGTGAATCCTCTTATTTCATGTAGATTTTGCGTACATGTCTCTAGCGTAATAGCGGTAATAATCACCTAGTTATAAGAAGTTTATCCATTATTCACCTCCATAACACACATACCTACGTCACGCTCACAAGCTCAATACATTCGTCAGGTCTTGCATTGTAGATGGCCAGTATTTTTTGCTCACTGAAGTAGGTCGTATATTTCGTAAATGCGTTCTTGCCAGCCTAATAAATATCAATCCTTAGAAATGAAATATTGCCTCGTAAGGGTAATATAGAACTGCTGTATGTTTTCAGGCTTCAATGTCTACTGAGCTTTCTAATTATTAATGGCTTGTAATTTAGTAGACCTAAGTAAGGTTTCTTAGACTTCGCCGCAATTAATATCACAATGGCTTAGTTCTGAGGTGTTCTAGGCATACGAAGCTAGATTAAATACATTTTTGGTTTTTAAAGAGATTTAAGCTCTGGAACAAAACCTGAATCCTTATTTAACGCTATTGCTTTAACGCAAATTGCCCAAAATGTAAATACTTTTAAAGTACGGGTATTTTTTAATCAATGCCTTCTGCAATTAATTTTATTAATAAAATTGTCGTAGGTACTTATGAAATCTATACAACGATCTGGCTCAGTCGTATTTGTTCGCAGCTGATTGCCTCCACTAAGAGTTGGTTGTCGGATGCAATTACTGAAACTCTTAATACCCGTCAAACTTACTATAACAAGAAAACTTCCACCAATGAGACATTATACATTATTTCTTTTTTCTCCGCCATTTTAATGAGCTTTTTCTGTTCGACTTTTGAAATTTTCCGTTGAGTACAAACCTTTTTGGCTGAATGGCGTACTGGCCAGATGTAATTTGGTGTTTTTGTGCGTGACACAGCGAAAGGAGTTTGGCTGTTGGAGTCATTATGTTTTGTAGGCAGTTTTGTTATTGATCTCATGTTGAAGGTCGAGTGCGCAAAAGGATTGGCCATTTTGGTATTTCGCGAATAGGGAATGTAAAGCAAAAGGGACATTTTATTTTGAAATATAGGACAGAACACAACAGCTATTGTTGAATTTGACCAGACTAGTTTACATTATAACAATTAACTATTCGTTGGTTCAGACGACAGCTCATCAAGTTACCACAATCCGTCAAATTTCTGCAATAGATTTTCAATCTTATCACAATAGTGGTAGGTTAATTTTTGATTGGTAAAATTTTACAGGGTCGGGCACCGTAACCTGCTGTTGTCTGTACAGTAAGAGTGAACTGTATATCACATATTGACATAACTATTTGCAATTCTGCATCATTTACATACAAATATTTGTCCTGTTCTGTGCTCATGGACACTGCAACAAATCGTTTGTTGTTTAAACGAGTTTTTATTGCTTGTTTTGATTTTTCATATTTATTTTGTTCATTCTATCAAATATAATATTTGTCTTGTGACGACATATCAATTAATTATAATACTATCCCTGTTACTAAAGACTTGGGTCTAAGCTACGACTGTCATTTGTTTCGAAGCTTCTTTGTTTAAGACACTACATTCGTGAAAACCATTCCCAAAATTGCTTCATAAAGCATTTTCCCCATTTACCTAATGATACTCTTCACATAAAATTCGAGACTTTATTGCAAACCGTATGTGTAACTTGATAGCCCCCGAAACATAAAGTCACCATCTAATATTAAACGGTCCATGGGAGATAGCACCTCAATCAAATCTTAGCAATATGGATTGGAATAAATCACACCCCTGCAAAACTCACAAATTTCTACCAGCTCTGCAAAATATGGCCTACAATATTCACACAAAACAACCTAAACTCGACCTTATTCCAACGCTACAAGATCTAACATAACCGCATATAAAATTTGTATCGCTGGGAAATATTGCCAGAGTATTTGTCGCATGTATACCAAGCGAGTGTGAACCTTATATCAAGGGTATAAGGTTCTCTAAAGGTGTTTAGAGCATTTGGTTAGCGAGGCATTTTATGGCGAATACAATATTAAAAGGAATGATATTTCTTCATAAATCGTTGTAAGGTGTCGGGGCTTGTGTGGTGTCTTTAAAATATTTTGCCCTAGGTTTAAAATATTGGATGCGGCTTTAAGGCTTGCCATACACTTTACGATTTATCGTTTCGTTATCGAAACGCGTTCGTATCACCTGATAAATTGGTTGGAGCCTAACGTCATTTTAGATTTTATCATACGTTCCCTGAAAGTTGTGTACGTGGGAGGTTTTAGCTTGAAATCCTGGCTGGTAATAACAAAACAAGGATATGATTGTAAATGGAATCCCACCAAAAACATACTGTAAAAAACTAGCCAAGTCTCTATGGAATTGCTTGTTTATCTCTAAAAAGTAATGAAATCTAGACAAAGTCGTGCTGAGTCTTAGGTTTCTTACTGCGTTTTTTTTACTGCAACAGTTAATGTGATATGACTGGCCGTTGAACATTCTTTATAAGTAATTGGGTACAAGTCAACGGCCAATTATATAACATTAACTGTTATAGTAAAGAAATCGTAGTAAGAAACCTAAGACTCAGCACGACTTTGTCTAGATTTCATTACTTTTTAGAGATAAACAAGCAATTCCATAGAGACTTGGCTAGTTTTTTACAGTATGTTTTTGGTGGGATTCCATTTACAATCATATCCTTGTTTTGTTATTACCAGCCAGGATTTCAAGCTAAAACCTCCCACGTACACAACTTTCAGGGAACGTATGATAAAATCTAAAATGACGTTAGGCTCCAACCAATTTATCAGGTGATACGAACGCGTTTCGATAACGAAACGATAAATCGTAAAGTGTATGGCAAGCCTTAAAGCCGCATCCAATATTTTAAACCTAGGGCAAAATATTTTAAAGACACCACACAAGCCCCGACACCTTACAACGATTTATGAAGAAATATCATTCCTTTTAATATTGTATTCGCCATAAAATGCCTCGCTAACCAAATGCTCTAAACACCTTTAGAGAACCTTATACCCTTGATATAAGGTTCACACTCGCTTGGTATACATGCGACAAATACTCTGGCAATATTTCCCAGCGATACAAATTTTATATGCGGTTATGTTAGATCTTGTAGCGTTGGAATAAGGTCGAGTTTAGGTTGTTTTGTGTGAATATTGTAGGCCATATTTTGCAGAGCTGGTAGAAATTTGTGAGTTTTGCAGGGGTGTGATTTATTCCAATCCATATTGCTAAGATTTGATTGAGGTGCTATCTCCCATGGACCGTTTAATATTAGATGGTGACTTTATGTTTCGGGGGCTATCAAGTTACACATACGGTTTGCAATAAAGTCTCGAATTTTATGTGAAGAGTATCATTAGGTAAATGGGGAAAATGCTTTATGAAGCAATTTTGGGAATGGTTTTCACGAATGTAGTGTCTTAAACAAAGAAGCTTCGAAACAAATGACAGTCGTAGCTTAGACCCAAGTCTTTAGTAACAGGGATAGTATTATAATTAATTGATATGTCGTCACAAGACAAATATTATATTTGATAGAATGAACAAAATAAATATGAAAAATCAAAACAAGCAATAAAAACTCGTTTAAACAACAAACGATTTGTTGCAGTGTCCATGAGCACAGAACAGGACAAATATTTGTATGTAAATGATGCAGAATTGCAAATAGTTATGTCAATATGTGATATACAGTTCACTCTTACTGTACAGACAACAGCAGGTTACGGTGCCCGACCCTGTAAAATTTTACCAATCAAAAATTAACCTACCACTATTGTGATAAGATTGAAAATCTATTGCAGAAATTTGACGGATTGTGGTAACTTGATGAGCTGTCGTCTGAACCAACGAATAGTTAATTGTTATAATGTAAACTAGTCTGGTCAAATTCAACAATAGCTGTTGTGTTCTGTCCTATATTTCAAAATAAAATGTCCCTTTTGCTTTACATTCCCTATTCGCGAAATACCAAAATGGCCAATCCTTTTGCGCACTCGACCTTCAACATGAGATCAATAACAAAACTGCCTACAAAACATAATGACTCCAACAGCCAAACTCCTTTCGCTGTGTCACGCACAAAAACACCAAATTACATCTGGCCAGTACGCCATTCAGCCAAAAAGGTTTGTACTCAACGGAAAATTTCAAAAGTCGAACAGAAAAAGCTCATTAAAATGGCGGAGAAAAAAGAAATAATGTATAATGTCTCATTGGTGGAAGTTTTCTTGTTATAGTAAGTTTGACGGGTATTAAGAGTTTCAGTAATTGCATCCGACAACCAACTCTTAGTGGAGGCAATCAGCTGCGAACAAATACGACTGAGCCAGATCGTTGTATAGATTTCATAAGTACCTACGACAATTTTATTAATAAAATTAATTGCAGAAGGCATTGATTAAAAAATACCCGTACTTTAAAAGTATTTACATTTTGGGCAATTTGCGTTAAAGCAATAGCGTTAAATAAGGATTCAGGTTTTGTTCCAGAGCTTAAATCTCTTTAAAAACCAAAAATGTATTTAATCTAGCTTCGTATGCCTAGAACACCTCAGAACTAAGCCATTGTGATATTAATTGCGGCGAAGTCTAAGAAACCTTACTTAGGTCTACTAAATTACAAGCCATTAATAATTAGAAAGCTCAGTAGACATTGAAGCCTGAAAACATACAGCAGTTCTATATTACCCTTACGAGGCAATATTTCATTTCTAAGGATTGATATTTATTAGGCTGGCAAGAACGCATTTACGAAATATACGACCTACTTCAGTGAGCAAAAAATACTGGCCATCTACAATGCAAGACCTGACGAATGTATTGAGCTTGTGAGCGTGACGTAGGTATGTGTGTTATGGAGGTGAATAATGGATAAACTTCTTATAACTAGGTGATTATTACCGCTATTACGCTAGAGACATGTACGCAAAATCTACATGAAATAAGAGGATTCACAAAATAATTCTCAGAAACTCCCATTCCTTTATCAACATTTATATCAATATTCTACATAGACCCCATATTCAATGCGAGAAACCGATATTTTGAACAAAACAGCCATTCGCCATTGAATGTGACAGCTACCCCTTTTGGGGCCAACTGAATAAGACGCATTTCCCAGTATTTCACTCCATAATAATTGTGTGCGATTGATAAATTCGAAAATTCCTATCACTCGCTATCCACGATGACAAATAAAACGTATTACTCCGCCGAGTACAATAGGTAGCGCGTAAAGCCCAGGTGTATCTAAAATTGAGACTCCTCAATTTGGCTGGGTTGGCAGGTTTGAAGGGTATTAAAGCATCCAATCACGTTTGGTATGCGTCTGATTTTAGAATTAGATTCACATAAATAAACCGTGAATGGATCTTTGTGAATACTGAAATCGATAGTTTCTATGTTAAATAGGACGCATGTATTTATTATATTATAGACAAAGCCTTTTGTTTTCAGTGTAGTGTTATTAGTATTAATTCTAGCTTAAATTATAGAATATCCAAAACTGAAATCTGTTATTATTATAACGTTATAAATGTATAATTATCTCTTACTCTATAAACAACTGGTTTCATAATTCTTTTTGATAAATAATTTTAAGTAGACAAAAATATTTCGTATACTTGACATTTTACGTGTGACATGCTACGTTATTTTAATTGTGCCTCTTGTATCTTTATGGTTTTTATCCCGAATAGATTTGCGAAAACGAATACAAATTTCAAATTGTAAACAATCTCCATTCGCGTAGACAAACACAATCAGCCTACATAACAAACAGGACTATTTTCTAAAACATTACTATTATTATTTGTTTAATATTTGAGTAGGGGCAGCCATCGCGCCACGCCGCAACAACATGGCGGACGGTCTAAATGAAAAATGGCGTCAATTTACAGGGCAAACGCAGCTAAATTGGATATTTCTCACGGCTGAACCTCCTGCTACTAAGAGTTGGATGTTTTTACTCCAGTTTCGCGTTTTATTTGCGGCCCAAAGGGAAAAACTAAATGATCTCTCGCGGTAACAAACGTAAGCATAATGCTAGGTTTAACTTTTTTGTTGAACAAAGTTCTGGTGTTAAGTTGCCGTTTTTGGCGTAAAGTGAGTGATGAAAGGGGGCGTAAAAAACTCATCATTTCTTTTATATATTTTATGTTTCTTTTCTGTTTTCAACTTCGAAATAGAATGTTTGTATTTTCAATACAATTTGAGTCACTGTACAAATCAGATCAATTAAAATATACTTGTTGGTGTGCTTGTTCTAAATAAATACATCCAAAATCCACAATGCCATTGAAATTTCGAACTTATCTATAGAACTTTAAGTCTCAAAATGAATAAAACAGTGTACATTCTGTATAAAACAATTTCCACCTGGCTCCATCAATATTGTGTGGGAGGCTACATCTATCAACTGCTTCTTATCTCAAACTATGACTGAGCGTAACAAAGATCTAAACTTCTGGAAGCGATTGATATAACTTGGAGATAAATCTTCATTACAAACTTTAACTGGTCTGAAATTTTGGTAATTTGGATTAATATTCCAAACAATTAGACTTGAAAATTCAATATTTATAGTTTTTTAAATATGTTTGGTATAATTGCATAATAAACTTTAGATAACTAGAGTTTCTTGTCCGATTTCGAACCTGCTAGCTTCCTGCTTTGCCACACAGACAAAGTATTTACGACTATCATGAAACTTAATTTTATTACAGAGTATTAGATTTCATAGCAGTTCCCATAACTTTACTATGGTAATTCGACTTCATAAGCAACAAATATATGTAAAGATAAATATATGTAAAGATTTTACTTAGGTAAGCTTTTACAATCATACTTTTAAAAGATATAGCCAAAACTTCACCGAAAAAAATGTACCTCCAAAAAGTCTAATCGTAGAAAATTGAATTTTTCGCCGTTTCACACTCCGACCTCAAGCTCCGCGATTTAAATTAACCACTCCACGGTGTTGGCAAGTTGGGCCAAGTGTCAGCCAAGTCGTGTCTCTCTATATCCGCGGAGCACTTTGCTCGCACCTCACGTACCGTGGACCAGTCGTATTTTATTAGATCATTAAGCTTGGCAACGTGTCTTGGCTCGCTTGGCCAGTCCGTCAATACGGCATTCAATAGTCCTTTCTAAGGCATTGACGACGAAATTAGATTACGAACCGTGGCGGCTTTACGTATGTTTTGGTTGCGTTCAGAAGGCTGAAACTTTGAAAGGCTGTTTTTAACGAATATATGGAATTTGGTTTGAGGGTTTTAGCACTAAATATCTTAATGTAAGAGACGAAATATTTTTAACCATTAAAAAAATCCACTGAAATTATATACGAAAATACTTTAAGAGCATTTTAACCAGATTATTTAGTAAAATATACATAGTATGTAGTCTTCAAAAAATTAAAGCGAAAATTCACTCACCCTTTCACTTCAATGATAATGACATTCACGTGTTTCAAAAGCAGGTATACACGAGCTGAACCATTCAGTACAATAAATCAATTATTCTGATCCACCGCGTCCTTTGTCAATAATAAAACTCGAAAGCATTGCAAACCTTTGTCTATCGAATTGATACAATATTATTCTCAAATTTTAATTAGTAAGACTCGAGCCTTTTGTAGGCTTTATCGAAATATGATTACACTTTAGACAATCCCTACTGAATTTAAGTAGGTACTGCGAAGGACGTCTAGAACACTGAAGGTTGGTTTCAGTCTAGACCGAGACTAACAAACTTTGGATTCTCACCTTAGATCTTCAGTACCAAAAATAACGTTCCATTTTATACTTTATAATTGTAGTCGTTAAGTCGGTTTTCGATTGTAAATTGGTTGTGATGTTATAATAATGCAACACCCCGCGCCCTGTCATCTGTCATCTGGTAAAAAATATACGTTGATACGAAGCACGCTCGTCTTTCAATTAGCAGTGATNGTACCGAGTGCTCCAGGGAGAGTATACTGTCCCTCACCTCCGGCTTGCCGGAGTGAACCATGACGGGGGATGGGTCTCCCGCCTCTGGCTTGCCTTCATTGGCCGTCCAGAGTGGAGTCGCTAGAGCAGGGTTAATAGCCCTGTTCGGAGGGTGGGTGCCTCGTGGTAAGTGGCGAGTGGGCCAGAGATGCTGGACAAGCGCGTGATCTGAGTTTAAAGTCCAGCGAGGCATCTTCACCCTTCAGCCGCTCACGTCCCTGTTGCCCTCTTGTTGCAATTCTCGCGACTAGTTCCCGGGGGCCCAGTAAGTGAGTTGGCGAGTCTCCACCTGCCATTTTTACATGTATACTACATTGTTATCGGCAGGTGCCATAGTTCCCATAGTCTCCCATATCCTAGCCCATCAACATCCCATCGCAATAGCCCAAGTAGAGTATTCCATATTTAGCAATAGTTTAGCACAGAACCGGGGATTGTCCTTGGGTGCATTTATATAGTGTATACAGGGATAATCGTCGGTTTTGTGCCACCATCTCATTAAAGTTGTCTGAAAAGGGCTTCAGCGTGTTGGCTCCGGCCCCACGTTCGCCCTCCAAAAATCCGGGACTCTATAGTCCCGTGGTCTGGAAAAGACATACAAAATAATAATACCCCAAATCATAAAAATAATAAAACCCCAAATCATGCATACAACGACTCACACTACCACGACAAGAAGGTGGAAGAGGCCTAATAG
>NWSH02000560.1:11391001-11405019 GCA_002382865.2 Heliothis virescens
GTGGATAATGTAGCTTTCGAATGGTGAAAGAATTTTTAAAATCGGTCCAGTAGTTTTTGAGCCTATTCTTTACAACCAAACAAACAAAGTTTTCCTCTTTATAATATTAGTATAGACTGCTATTATTAAGCCGTAGATTCTTTTGTGTGTATTTAGAAGATTTTTCCAAAAAATATTGCACCTATTTTGAAAATCACAAAAAAGACGTTCCAGTGTAATAATTTAAAAGATAAATGCCCGAAAATCAAGGTGACACCGTAGATAAAAGTGGAGAAAAAATACAGTAACAAAATTGTGCGTAACTCATTTATAATGGTCACCTAACCATTTAACTTTTAAGTGCCTACCCAAATTATCCTTTCTACTAAGCAACCTTTCAGAAGTGATCCGAACCCCTGATACAGCATGTTCTCTTTTATCTCTTAATTTAAATTAAACGCAAACGATACAAATACCTTATCTTCTTACAAAAGTAGAAAAGTCAATTCAGTAATCTTCTTCAACAATCAAATAAATAAAGCACATTCATTTTGAAACGTTTGAAATTAAAATTAAAAATATAATTTGATGTTCGTACAACTCTCATTACAGTTTGTTAATTATTCATTAGAATTTAGTGTATTGTATGTTTGATGTGATGTTGCGCTTTGTTTGAAACTGGTGAAATTCATAATATAATTTATCTGGATTTCAAAATATGTAGTTCAAATAAATAATTTGAACAGTACTATAAATATCTTTTTAGGAAAAATACATCACGTAGATCAAATATTACGCTACCAATTTAACGTTTAATAAAGTTGATTTGACTCAAACGATTCTATAAAAGCCACATGAATAAAAAATCCTCGGCACCAACTTTGATAACTTTGTAACAAGAATTATATTCACACTGTAAAACCGAGATGATACCCCAAAAACTGCGAGTGAAAGTCAAAAAGTCCCAATCATATTCAGCGGGCCCGTAACTTACAATCTCATTAAAAGTTTCCTACCTCCCAAAATAAGTAATGCCTGTCCAAAATTCAATTTTTGAGTTAATCAAAACGTTTTGCCAGCTTATAATAGCGTGTTCCGGCTTTAAAACAGAACCGAACAGCCAATTTTGTGCTTAACGAAGTTGTCCCTACATATGGAAGCTAGTTTGGTGAAAGAGGTTTGCTAGGGGACTGATGGACGGCCATTTTTGTTTTTAAAATGTTTTTTTTTAAGTTGGTGGTATTTTAGTAAGCTTTTTGTGATAAGAACGAACCTGTAGGCCAAGGTGGATACTTTTCTTGCGAATCATTTAGTTTCAGATATTTTTATCTGTCAGAGACATCTCACTATCTTTAGTTGTTGAAAGAGTAATCCGAAAATAAGCCTTTCAAGCAAATTGTCATCTCAAGCATTGAATTTTTTATCTTTTTGCCTTACCGAAAAACAAAATCCTTTTAACTTCACACTCAATAGCAAAAAACACAAGTCTATTATTACTCCTTTACTTAATCTATCCATTATTTGCAGTACTTCCGAACTCTGAACACCCGGGTATCCCTGGTGTACATCGAGTCCTGGCAGAGCGCCGACCAGGCCGACATCGATAGGAAGCAGGACATCACTAGAGCCATCCACAAGTTCAGCGACTACACTGCCAGAAAACTCTTCAAGATCGAAAAAGATACCACACAACTGCTCACGTAAGTTATGCTGTTTTCTAGCTTATGATTAAGGTGTTAAGGTTGATTTTGTTATAATTATGTTGAGAGTATATGTCATTGAGGTCTTCATGCAGTTTGATGATATTATAAATTGTGGACTTTGATTTAAATATGAGAATTTTGAAAACCCGAAACCCCTTTGATACGAAAAAGGTGCTATGCAAAATATCACCTACTACGAGGTTAAAGGTAAGAATATATTATTCCAATTTGTTAAAATAAAAGCAAGCTCCATTACTCGGATAACAAGCTCATACGCGTATAAACAACCGTCCTACCACATAGCAATTTTAAATCCATCATCCTTTAAAATGAATTTTCGCGCAGACCAGAACTTGTTTCAAAATTTTAAAACAAGCCCCGGATTATATACGGAGTGCGATAACACTCCTTACATTGCATTTTATTCAAGCGTCCCTCTCGCCTGCATTTTGTAAAGTAATACAAATATTTCGCAAGAGACGATTCAACGAGAGCGACGCTCCACAAATCTGCTTACAAAACCCTTTTCACTTTGAACCAACGAAATTGCTAGATAGACAGTTGCCAGTGCGCTAAACAGCTCGAAAATTAATCTCGAAAGCGAACCGAGGTCGAGAATTAATTCGAGCGATAAACGAATCTGACGAAAAGCGTTACAGCTCTCATGTTTTCCCATTTTCAACTTTAATGTTCGGTTTTTGAGTTTACATTCGCATGGTAACGCTGCGTGGAATATCATCGGCTATTATCGCTCTAATTTTACAAATTACTAGGAATCCGATGTAATGTTTCCGACAGGCGGTATCCTGTCATAATTTAGAATGTCAGCACCAGATATACGCGTCGATATCCTCGGAGCTGTAGTGTCTCCGTTGCGATTTGGGGTGTATTTCTGGGTTTGTCGTGTGAATGATTGATGTCTATCAAATATTTACGAGTACTGTAGCCTGAAATGGCTGGGATCCTTCGGGAAAGAATGCCGCCAACGGATTGACAGTCGAACAAAGCGGTCTTGGCATTTATTGGCCGTTTTTTTGGATATCGCTGAATCTACATATTCATCTTATGTCGAGTCGTGCTTTCAAGAATCTGGTCGAGATCGATGACGTGGCATGACGTAAGACAAATATGAGCTTTGTGTTTGTACTTTTGTAATTCTGTGAGTTCTTCGCTTACTGAACCCTGATGGAAATAATATTTATTTTATAGTATAAAGTGATGTTATATTGTTTCTGTTTTTAAAATAGTAATTTTCTATACCTATCGCGACAGGAGTATGTTTACTCCCACGCCAAAAAAAAGTCTTGATGGATTCTATACGTAGAACTATTAGTATTCCAGTTTTTTACCCCAAAAATAATTGGGAAATCGTCGCACAAACGTGTACTAGAGGGATTCAAACACAAATCAAATGTATGTGACTAATTCGTATATTTCCTGTTCTATTCAAAATACATTTTGCATTAAAATTAAATAGTCTGACCACCGAGCCTTTCCTGGGGCATAGACAAACACGAATTTTATCTAATTTCCTACATCTCTTTATGTGATTAATGTCGATGTTTCTGTGTGAACTAATTGGGTTGTCTCTGGAAGTAAATTAAGGATATTTATTCTGTTGCTATGGCTACGGGCCGTGTTTTAGTTTGTTATTTAAAATGTTCAGTTACTGTTCCAAATTATGTTGTAGGTAAGTGATCTTTGCTAAAAATATTCGTGGACTTAGATTTTTGTTTAATTATTTGTTGTATTATATTCAGAACAGAATTATTTCTAACAGATTGTAGAGATCAAACCGGCTTCAAACAGCCTGTGTTTTTTACTTATTTTTCTTTGACGAGCAATCAAATAATTCAACGTCTGAAACTTAAAACCAACTTACTTTTTTAACTGAATTCCGAAAATCATAGCCGTTAAACAGGGTATTTTAACACCTAAACGTAACCATTACTAACGCACACCGCATAACTATGCCCAAAAATCTAAGTGATTGGTTTCCAAAGTTCACCTGCAAACGTGCTTCGAATATTTGCCACAGTTACCAGGGTTTTATGACTGGAACCCTACCACGAGACCCTTACAGGTTGATTAGATATACATAAAATGTTGCCAGTTTTATGCCTATGCGGTAGGCTGGATTTATGACTATTCTACAAAAACTTCGGTAGGTACGGCTTTATTGTCGACGGCTAAGACTGTTCTGGTAGGTGTTTCTTTAATTAGCCTTTGGTAATAAAAGCTTTTAGAGCTCTGTTAGTATCTGTTAATCTGTTAAACAAACTTTTTGTGAATGCCAAACTACAAAGAGGTGATTAACCGCAAATGAAACGAGACCATTTATAACAGACCGAAAATACTCAACAATTAAAAAATACACCTAATCAAAACAAAAGATTCCAATTTCAAAATCAATCAGATCAATCCACAAACAGTTCTTTTTCTAATTATCTCTTAACGTCTATTACAAAAGGATCCAAGATGGCGCCGGTGACGTCAGCGCTATCGCTTGTTGGCGAAGTAATTCAACTATAATTTCCGATATCCGAGTGGAATCGGTTCTCGTGGAAGCGTTCTCTTTGAACATCGAGTATACCTTTGAAAGTTGCGTCGCGGAGTACTCCACGGATTGGAAACATACAGAGAGAGCGGGCGAGGCGTGCGCGCTTCAATAGTTTCAACTAGTTGCACTTTTTTATTTGTGACATGTGCTACTTTGAATCTAGCGTTAGATGTTACGTACGAGTTGTAAATTAAATATGGACGTATTTGAAGAACTTTATTTTTACTAACTTTTGCTAATAACGTAAGCTGACTTTACCTAATGCGCAAAAATCTTTGTCCTTAAAGTTTCACTAAGACATAAAAGAAATGACGGAAAAGAAAATTGTATGGTCAATAGGTAATATTTTTTTTCTGGAAAGCATATTCCTGTATTTTCTTGTAACCAAAACACAATAATCATTCCACATCGTAAACCTACAAACTATTCGGTAACACCAGGTCCGCCGATTCCTCTCGATCAATGTGTTTCAATGAGTAATATTCGCACAAGTTCTGACGCTATCGTCTCGTTACCAAGTTTGTCAAATTCGTTTTCGATCACAAACTCGATAAGCGATTACGAATCCTTACAAAATTATAACTTTTTTAAGTATATTTTTCTAAGATATTTCATTAAAGTCAGAGTTTTGTAGTCTTCTTAAGGTATTTTTCTTGATTCTCAGAACAGCAGTATAACGTATTTTATTTCAGAACACTTAAGAAAACTATTAATGTATTATTTATTCTTAGAAACTAAAAGAAAAACAGGAAAATCACAATGAAAGAAAAATACTTAGAAAGTCTTTCATTATAAAAATCTCAACTACTTCAACGAAACAAAATGGGCATTCCCATCATAATGGCGTTTTATTCCTTTAATAATCAGCTTCCCCTGCGTTTATTCCGCCAATTAATAAAACATCTAGGCTCATTTTCAGCTTCGCGAGCCCATAATTTATTTACGAACAGGACAATATGCTTCACATGTGGCCCTAATCCGCCCTATGACGGGATAATGGCCAAAAACGCTTGATTATAATAATTTTTATGGCCTAACAGAGGTACCAAATTGTTTTTAGAGGCCCCACTCTGGTAATAACGCCTTTGTGCCTGAAAATCCGTTTAATTAAACATCTAATTTAGCTCGACTGATGGTTTGATGCTGAGCGGGTGATGTACTCATTTCAAGTTGTCTTTTACACTGAATTTTGTAATTATAAATCATTTTGATGAATAAATTTTTAGGCTAAAATTTTAAAATGTTTAATTTGTTCTTGTAACTTTGTTGTGGTTATTAATTGCTTAATTATATGAAAATACGTCTTTGCTTGTAAGCCAAATATAAACTAATAAATGAATGGAGTTAAACCACTTCAGCAGCTTTTTTTACTTACACCGTATTCATTAAAATTATCGTTCGTGTCTCAGTAAATATGACAACTAATGTACAACTAAACAAACCTGAGCGCCTTCTTATGAAAGGAAAGGAAAACTTGCACAAATGTAACTCTTTACATATGAAATTAAACATGTTCCTCCTTTCGAAGCTTATAAAGAAGAATATAAACTCGACGTACAAAGATTCATTGCAGTTTCGTTGCATGTTAAATATGTAGAAAGTTTCAACGTACGCATGCGATTGTAAGACATATGTAAGTAGATACAAAGTACAGAATCGTGTGTAACTAGGTATGTTTTTATAATGTTCTAGGAAGACGAAGAGATGTTTTGAAGGAGTAGTTTCTAACAAAAGCAAAACTTGTTCTAGATAAAAGTATGGTAATTTATACGCTTGCGTGTAGAGTGTAGACCCTTATTTAACTTGTGATACTTGAGCTGTGCTTTTTGAAGAATTAAATACAGTTCTAGAATAAGATAATGTCGTTACGTTTTATTTACATTTCCACACTACAACTGAATGAAAACTGAATGAAAACTTGTCCCTACCATGACTGCAAGGAAGTCTAGGAAATGACTTAAAATACATTTATAATGTAATCTTAATCTTTCACTTTTCAAAACACAATAAACGTACCAACGATATTTACAGAGGCCTGACGTTCCCGGGAGGCGAGTCCGGGATCTCAGTCCCGGACACGCTGTGCACACCCAAGTCCGTGGGCATATCCGTGGACACCAACACTTACGAGCCACATCTACTCGCTGGGACCATGGCGCATATGATCGGACATAATATAGGTGAGTTATCGTAGTGTTATAGTTCGTGCCAAACTTAATGGCGGCTGGGAACTTTACGTGATTCACTGCCTGTGTAGAAACTAGTTTTTAGGTATTGATGGTCCGGGGAATGGTATGGCTACATGCACGATCCTATGCTCGGAATTTAGTTGCGTGCCGCAATTAAGTTTGGCGATGACTATATCTGATTGGTAACTAATGAGATAGGAATATATATCCATAATAAGAGGAAATGGGTAGGAGAATAATTAGATTCAATTTTAAACTGTTGTTCCTAAAATTAACAACAATAATATAATAGGTTGTAGTTTTACAAGAGGATAACATCACCAATAATGTTTCTCAAACTTTGAAGAAAATGAGAGAAAGAGACAATTTAGTAAACAATTGCATTGTTCTTTTTTAGAAAAAAAAAAACTCTTATAATCTTATTAAAACCTGTCCTTATTCTCTTTTCTGTAGGCATGGGCCACGACGATGGTCGGGAGCAGTGCTTCTGCCGCGACTGGCACGGCTGCATCATGGCGCAGTCCATCGTGGGCTCCGACAACGTGCAGCCCTACAAGTTCTCCGACTGCTCCAAGAATGACTACATCAACGAGCTCAGGGTCGGCCAGGGGTTGTGCTTGCTCAATAAGCCTAATGAGGTCAGTTCTTTAGCTGGAAATTTTATTTTTAACAGTGAAAAATATTTTTTATTATATACTCATTGTTTCATAAAGTCTGTTTCAATTGTACTGAGTATTAGCAAAATAATGTTTATATTTGTTTTTTTGAAGTTTGAGTATACCAATAAGTTGGTTTTACTCTTGAAACTTTCCATTATAAAAATAAACTCTGACACTAGGGCTTGTCAGGTGATTAAACCTGCAGCTCACTCGATAAGAAGAAGAAGAGAAGAATTATAAAAATATGAATTATAATGAAAACGAACATAACAGTATTATAAAAGTATAAACCTAACTCGCTACAAGTATAAATACAGACCCTAACACCGGCGACCTACATTATTCAGTAAAGTGAGTAAGGGATACTTATTGCTCAGCAAAACCTAAATATGCCGAGTCATGACTTTTGAACAACCTCAGACCGTGCCTAAATACTGTTCCCCAACACAAGAATACTTAGCCATGATGTATTCTCTTAATAATCTACCTAAATCAGAAATAAATAAACCGAATAAATTCAATATTTCAGTAATAAAGTTCCATTGTAATATCAAACCATAGATATGCAGATCATTTACGATTTAACATAATTTTTNCAAATATAAACTAATAAATGAATGGAGTTAAACCACTTCAGCAGCTTTTTTTACTTACACCGTATTCATTAAAATTATCGTTCGTGTCTCAGTAAATATGACAACTAATGTACAACTAAACAAACCTGAGCGCCTTCTTATGAAAGGAAAGGAAAACTTGCACAAATGTAACTCTTTACATATGAAATTAAACATGTTCCTCCTTTCGAAGCTTATAAAGAAGAATATAAACTCGACGTACAAAGATTCATTGCAGTTTCGTTGCATGTTAAATATGTAGAAAGTTTCAACGTACGCATGCGATTGTAAGACATATGTAAGTAGATACAAAGTACAGAATCGTGTGTAACTAGGTATGTTTTTATAATGTTCTAGGAAGACGAAGAGATGTTTTGAAGGAGTAGTTTCTAACAAAAGCAAAACTTGTTCTAGATAAAAGTATGGTAATTTATACGCTTGCGTGTAGAGTGTAGACCCTTATTTAACTTGTGATACTTGAGCTGTGCTTTTTGAAGAATTAAATACAGTTCTAGAATAAGATAATGTCGTTACGTTTTATTTACATTTCCACACTACAACTGAATGAAAACTGAATGAAAACTTGTCCCTACCATGACTGCAAGGAAGTCTAGGAAATGACTTAAAATACATTTATAATGTAATCTTAATCTTTCACTTTTCAAAACACAATAAACGTACCAACGATATTTACAGAGGCCTGACGTTCCCGGGAGGCGAGTCCGGGATCTCAGTCCCGGACACGCTGTGCACACCCAAGTCCGTGGGCATATCCGTGGACACCAACACTTACGAGCCACATCTACTCGCTGGGACCATGGCGCATATGATCGGACATAATATAGGTGAGTTATCGTAGTGTTATAGTTCGTGCCAAACTTAATGGCGGCTGGGAACTTTACGTGATTCACTGCCTGTGTAGAAACTAGTTTTTAGGTATTGATGGTCCGGGGAATGGTATGGCTACATGCACGATCCTATGCTCGGAATTTAGTTGCGTGCCGCAATTAAGTTTGGCGATGACTATATCTGATTGGTAACTAATGAGATAGGAATATATATCCATAATAAGAGGAAATGGGTAGGAGAATAATTAGATTCAATTTTAAACTGTTGTTCCTAAAATTAACAACAATAATATAATAGGTTGTAGTTTTACAAGAGGATAACATCACCAATAATGTTTCTCAAACTTTGAAGAAAATGAGAGAAAGAGACAATTTAGTAAACAATTGCATTGTTCTTTTTTAGAAAAAAAAAAACTCTTATAATCTTATTAAAACCTGTCCTTATTCTCTTTTCTGTAGGCATGGGCCACGACGATGGTCGGGAGCAGTGCTTCTGCCGCGACTGGCACGGCTGCATCATGGCGCAGTCCATCGTGGGCTCCGACAACGTGCAGCCCTACAAGTTCTCCGACTGCTCCAAGAATGACTACATCAACGAGCTCAGGGTCGGCCAGGGGTTGTGCTTGCTCAATAAGCCTAATGAGGTCAGTTCTTTAGCTGGAAATTTTATTTTTAACAGTGAAAAATATTTTTTATTATATACTCATTGTTTCATAAAGTCTGTTTCAATTGTACTGAGTATTAGCAAAATAATGTTTATATTTGTTTTTTTGAAGTTTGAGTATACCAATAAGTTGGTTTTACTCTTGAAACTTTCCATTATAAAAATAAACTCTGACACTAGGGCTTGTCAGGTGATTAAACCTGCAGCTCACTCGATAAGAAGAAGAAGAGAAGAATTATAAAAATATGAATTATAATGAAAACGAACATAACAGTATTATAAAAGTATAAACCTAACTCGCTACAAGTATAAATACAGACCCTAACACCGGCGACCTACATTATTCAGTAAAGTGAGTAAGGGATACTTATTGCTCAGCAAAACCTAAATATGCCGAGTCATGACTTTTGAACAACCTCAGACCGTGCCTAAATACTGTTCCCCAACACAAGAATACTTAGCCATGATGTATTCTCTTAATAATCTACCTAAATCAGAAATAAATAAACCGAATAAATTCAATATTTCAGTAATAAAGTTCCATTGTAATATCAAACCATAGATATGCAGATCATTTACGATTTAACATAATTTTTACAACAAACGATACCGATTATATTTCAATTTCAAAGCCACTTAAATATTTTACACAGAAATAATAATTATTTATTCCACAAATTCCACAGTAACAGCTGCTTCGTCGGTTTTGATATTATTCATTATATTTAAGCTGAAATCAATGTTTCATTTGGTTAATTGTTCAGGCGATAGCTACGTTCTAACTATTAATCGTTTTGAAACAAACAACTCGAAACCATCACTTACATAATACCTCATTATCTGATTAAGAACTCATTTTACAATTCCATTTCAAATTAATCAGATTTAAGTCCTCAAAGTTACCTATTTAAACTTTAATTAACTCGAAATCGTAAAATCAAATCCAATCCAGTGAAATCTTCGAGTGAAATCACTTTAATTCTCGATTAAAAACGATGGGTTTCGATCAAAGCGAATCGATGACTCGGAGTCTCCTTGAGGAGGCGACAAAGCCTTAAAATTTAATTCGTTGTACGTACCTAGAGATAACCTGTTAGTGATACCACGATGTCGTGACGTCACGGGCCTGTGGATGGCTCGTCACCGCCACGCCACTTCCACGCAAGAGTTCATTCGAATTCAAAACAGATTTTCACGTTGAAAATTAATCAGAGGCTGTCGTATTGTTTGTCGTCATCCGCGCTAAGGCCCACTCCTTTAATAAAAGTTATGGTAATACAGGCTGCCCTCGCGCTCTGAATTATCTCTTCGTTTGCGAATATATAATAACAGGAACGAACGCCAGCCAGGGTTTATTGGAATAAATTTGCATAGTCAGGAATGATAATGCGGAGCCCTGCTTCTCCCCTTCGATTTCTCACGTTTACATATTTATCGGGGATGATTGTGAGCGAATGCCTTTATTTTCCTGTAGCGGTTCGCGGTTACTCCCACAGACGCGTGATTTGTTATCGGATAGCGTACCAACTGATTCCGGTATTGATATCGATATCTTATCAGTTTCGGAATGATAGATTTAATAATCTCACGTGCGTCTCCCACAGGCATAGAATAACTTGTCGTTTATTCAGAGAAATCTTGTGCGGAACATTTTCCTTTCATATTTTATGCCAACAAAACGAATACTACTTCACTTTAAATTATTTGTATGCTTTGGTTTTACTTTGAAGTCAGCTCCTCGGTTCCCGTAACACTAATATAAAACAAACGTTCTTTGCTTTCAAGAGTAAAACAGTCCTTTGAGTAATAGAGGTATCTTCGTTTGACGTACTTTCCTGTAAACAGCATCCATTTCCCTTCATGTAAACGATACGAATGAACATGTACTTACCTTTACCTACATATAGACCTTTAGAATCTCGATTCCCGATGTAAATTCGATATATAAGAGCGTGTACACCACACCCTTTGGGCATTGTAAAATGTTTCTCTTGTACGACTAATGCTTTTTTGACTGAGTTTGGCATGTCGATCGGGTCTGAGAGCCTCGTTTCTTTTTGTTTTGAGATATTCTTAGAGTACGCATTGTTTTTGTGTTTATCGAGGAGGTGAGAGAGCAAGGTATGAACTATAAATAGATTAGATCAACTCAGTCAAATAGTTGCGTAGTTGTAGTAGAATATGCAGGAGTAAATAAATTCAAGTAATGTCTTGAATTTATTTTTAGAAAACCTTATGTGCATTTAAGGTGCAGTTATATTATGATGAATCAACTATGAAATAGTTATCAAATGTTAGCGCAAAGCTTTCATGATCTCCATGAGTGAAATGTGGGTAAACCATCAATGGCCATTGTCTTACAGTACTATATTTTTTTCTTGTTGATAGGATTTTTTATTTCCATAAATTCAATACATATTTTTCAACAATCCATGCCTAAAATTAAATTGACTTTTCATTCGTTAGAGGACTTTCGTAGAGGACTATTAGAGGACCTTAACGGGTATTAAAACATTTTTTTTATTACCTCCTACACAGTTGGTGATCCATCATCAATGCGGTAACGGTCGCCTGGACGAGGGCGAGGAGTGTGACTGCGGGACCATCACGGAGTGCCAGAACACCAACCCCTGCTGCGACCCCTTCACCTGCCGCCTCACCAAGGAGTCGCAGTGCGCCTCCGGGGAGTGCTGCGAGCGCTGCCAGGTATTACAACCTCCTTCGATCATGAATCATATTTATTTCTGACAATAACTTTTACTTACCTTTGATAGTGTGGAGAGAGCGTTTGGGTTTATTATAGTTTATAATAATTATAATAAAATTTAACGTGATATTTGAAAGTATAGATTCCCTATAATAGTTAATTATGAAACTATGGTGTGTAAAAAATCAGGTGTTTGAAGTTTTAAGGCTTATCACACTTTTGGACGCAGTATTGCACAGTAACTGTATAAAGAGAATTTCATATATAATAATACAGTAAAGCACTTGGCTGTATTCAGCTTTGCATTGTAACTTCAACCAACTATAATTTCATAAGTCTTTGAGAGACACAGACTTTGCACATTTACAAACACAAGTCTTACAGTCGAAACGTATTTACATTTTATTCAGACAAATATATTCTGACTAAGTTACACCGCCACGTCTGAATTTCATCTGTTTTCAAACTGATTAATGTTCCACAGTGTGTCATTATGTTGAGTAATACAAAGTTTACGCCACATAAAGTTTCGAACAACTATGCAAATGGACGCGACGCTTGTTACCGCAAAAAGAGTGATTTTCGCTGAAAATTTGTCGGGAATTATGAACATGTTATTTTTTCATAATTTGTATGAAATATCTACTACATTACTCAATTTGAATAGACTTATAATAAGGCCTATTTACTCAAGGTTTGAACAAACTAAACATTTATATTGTAGATTTAGAGGCAAGGCTGAGATTTAGTCTAATCCTGATTTATTTCTTAGGGCGCACCAGTCCCTTTCGCTTTTCATACCTGTTCATACCATCCGTTTACAATACTAAGCCAGACAGCTTTATCATAGTTATACAAAGCCTAACATTACCAGCATCATGACTGTAGTATCTTCCCAAAATAACCTTTGACCTTGAAATCTCCACAGCTCAAACCACGTGGCGTTACGTGCCGAGACGCCACAAATGAATGTGACCTTGAAGAGACGTGTACGGGGATGTCGGGAACTTGTCCTCCTGATGCCCATCGGAAGAATGGGGAGCCTTGTGAAGAGGGCAAGGGGTACTGCTTCGCTGGCCAGTGCCCCACGCTGTCGCTGCAGTGTGAGAGGATATGGGGGCAGGGGACTGTGGGGGCGGATAAGGAGTGCTTCGAGCAGTTCAACTCAAAGGGAGCCGTGACGGGACACTGCGGGAAAGATGGCAGTGGATATTTTATTAAGTGTGAGACTGAGTGAGTATATGTCTGAATTCCTTTATTTTATGAACCAATAGAAGAGTTCTCTGTTTTATCCTCAAGCAATTTCCATGAAAACTATCTCTAGCAGTAATAAACGATCCTTATTTTACCAGGAACGTTCGGTGCGGCTCTCTGCAGTGCCAGCAGGGGAACAGGTACCCCATAGTGATCGGTATGGATGACTACTACACCAGGACTGTCATTAGCATCAAGGGGAATGAGTATGAATGCAAGTGAGTACATTTTGTTTTACATTTTCAATAGGGATCTTTATGGTTTGGTTATTTAGTAATAATTTTTAAGTTTGATCGTCTTAGTTTTAAAAGTTTTTGGCATAGATATTAAACTAAATATAAAATAGCCAGGGGACTGAACTAAGAACTCTCAAAGTTCAGTGCACAGTTTGCGCCAAATAATTTTGCTATACTGGAGTTAGCCATTTGACTCCTTGCGTATATGCGACTATAACACATGCATCAAATGTCAAATGACCTAACTTCAGAACTGCAAAACATCCTTATCTTTTCAAGTCATCATACTGAACACTTTCCTTCAAACCATTCCAGAGCCACAACAGGTCTTCCAAAGCACTCGGAGATAGCTCCTCTGGGTCTGGTGCGCGACGGTACTCCGTGTGGGGACAACCTGGTGTGCGTCAACCAGACCTGCACCTCCATCTTCCCGTACATCGACCACACCAAGTGTCCCACCGACCATAACAATAACGAGTGCTCTGGCAGAGGGGTGAGTTCAGGGGTGTATTTACCCTTAGGCTAGAAGGGCTATAGCCCGGGGCGGCAGGCCACGAGGGGCGGCCGGCAGGGCGCCCCTGGTGGCTTGCCGGCCGCCCCTCGTG
>NWSH02000560.1:11408899-11425507 GCA_002382865.2 Heliothis virescens
CGCTCGCTACGCTCGCGCCTTTTCTATTACTAACTTTTGATGTGCTCCCAACGTTATAAGGGCTGAGCGCTTTATTTTCCAACTCAGGCATTTTGCGATTTGGACAAACTGCGGCGTAGTCAATTTGCATCCTTGTCCTAACCGATTATAATTATGAAAATGAAAAAACATATTGTGTATAAAATGGTTTAAAATCACTGATCTAGAATATATAGCATGAATTAAAAAAGTTTTTCCTGTCTCAGGAACAAGAAACTGAAACAAGTTTACCCAAACTAAACTTATTTATTAAGAAAAAGAAAAATGACCTGCAATTGGCGTTTCCTTACATTGAAATTGCGTTGCATATGTTCCTTTGTACTGTAGTAACGAATTGTAGAGCAGAACGCTTATTCTGGATTATAGAATATTTAAACTACGTTAAAAAAATTACTGCAAACAGGTTAAATTACGAACTTAGTTCAGAAAATAGTTTTCAAAAACTGTTCAACTAATCGAGTTCAAAATAATGTTCCTAGAATGTTTTTATAATGTGAGATTTTTTTTTAATATTTTTTTTAACTTACAGTTCAAAAGAGTGGGGAAGACACATTTTCTTCAACTTTCGGAGTGATTATTTCAGAAAATATTAACACTCTCAAAAAATTATTAAAGTAAACTCCTATTAATTTTTAAATATCTATTCAACAATATGTGACGCGTTAGGGTTGGAATGAAAAATAAACTGAATCCCCACAAATATTTTTTCTTCTTTTTAAATAAGCGTTCCTAGTTGACTACGAAAACCTAAAAACGGCTAATCAATTTCATAATTTTCAACATCGGAGCCGATTTAACAATTGCAATTGACTATGACGATGTATTAAACGAATTTGTTAAAAATGTTGTCCACAGAAAAATAATGTAAAATGTAAAATCATTAAAAAAAAAATCTTTCATTCCTTGATGGGGCGGAAAGCTACAGGAGCCCGGGGCGCGCAATCTTAAAATACGCCCCTGGGTGAGTTGACATATTTGATTTTTTAAAGAGCAACAAGCATGATGGTGCACCTAGCGTTACTTAAGATTGATGAAGATGTATGAACAAGTTAATTATGCCATGATAGGAAAGAGTGGTTTAAGTGTAACAAATTCATCTATCAGTCCGTGTTTCACTAACGCTACTATGTTGCGTCTTGAATTTAGAGTTTTTCATCTTATAATACAAAATTGAGACGATATTAATGTACCTACGTATGTCATTATTGGTAGTTTCGACCAACCAATAATTCTACACCTAAAACTGAATATTTAAACACAGCAAGAAACACATTAGTCGTGAATTACTAAAAACCCAATTCCACGTGCACATTCGTAACCACGTATCATAACTAAATATATAAAATCTAACATGGCGGCGCTGAAGCAAAAATTGAATAACACGCGACCCGGGCCACCACTCAAACTATTAAAAAGTAACTCCGAGAGCCGCACGTTCATATAAAAATATTATACAACGTACTTACGATATGTGTACTTCCTCGTAGCATTTGTATGTGGAGAGGGAAACTTTTGCTATTCTTACATTGACCTCATATCACATACTAACTTTAGGATTGGTAATATTTCATCACTTGACTGCATCGTTGGTCTAGTGGTCGCATAGCGCAACTGCCGATCACAGGTTTTGGGTTCGATTCCCGGGCCAGGCCGAAATCGCTTTGTGGGTATTAGAAACTTTCATAAAGCAGCCTGGAGATTGGAAGTTGGTGGTGTTACACCCCCCTGCATGAGAGGGCACGTAAAGCCGGCGTCCTCGAATGCTACTCAGTAGCAGTCGTATATAAATCCCAGTCAGAGGCCGTCAGGCGGATTTGGGAAAACTCTGACACTAGGGCTTGTTAGGTGATTAAACCTGGAGCTCATTCGATAAGAAGATCACTTCGATGGCAACACGCCCATTTCTACGACATTTTTGCATTTCCTTATCCCTAGTTTACTCTCCTGAATAAAATAAATTCAAAATTTCACATATCGTTAAAAAAGACAAATCCACGATTCCCTCATTATGTTGAATACTCTCATTTTACCTTCCTATATAAATGGTACTCGGTAGTACAAAGTATGTACAGTTACAGAGAGTTGGTGCGCCCTGTTCAAATGGTTTCAGATCAATATCTGTCTGTTGGCACTTCGTTAACAAGGCATTTCTTTGAAATGTTCATGGTTTTCCATTAAAATGAGAGTGCATTGTTGAAAGAATGACTGGAAATGATTTAATCGGCTGTGTTAGTGAAAATTACTGTTATACGGTGCAGGATGTATCATAATTCGATTTTTATAGTTCATCTTGAATACGATTTTATATTATCCACAAAAAACAGGTGATAAATCCACAAATTATGCAAGCCAAAATCTTATAGTTTCACACCCATTTTCATGTTTTATGAAGCCACTACACAATTTTATTCAGCATTATTCATTCCACGGCAAATTAAAAGAACACAAAACTAGAGCCATAATGGGTAGCAATTAATTAAAAGTGTATTACTGCACTTTGAATAAGTAACATGTTTTCATTGCTTAAACACCGCTGTTTCGAGTTTCCCTGAACATAAATATTAAACGTTATTTAAGCTGGAACATGCCTCAAAATTGTGGAATATTATTCCAACTACGATACGATAAGTTCTGTGAAACGGGGAGTTTTAATTCAATATCATTTAATTGGCTCGCAGTATAGTTGGACATCGTTAATTATAACTTGGGCTATGTGCCTCCCTTAATGATGTGCCAAACTGTGAGAGCCAGCGATGATATTAACACGTAAATAATTATTCATTAGCGACATTTTTTCGGAAAAGTTTCGCAGAATAACAGCCAAACTTTTCCTGCGGACTCTGAATTATGACACGTAATAGTTATACAGTTTTCAGGTTGATATACGGATAGAAAGCTATTAGATTTGTGTAACAAATTATTTAATCGGGTAACAAATATGACTAGCCAAATATCGCTCACCAAAAGATTGCTATCAAATCAATAATGTCTTGATATCTTTTAGATTAAGAAATATCAGGTAAAATAAATAATTATAAATCACCAAATGCAAATGCTATCGACAAGTACAAAATGAACGGCTCATGGGAATCGACAGGAGAAGAAGTCACCCTGCAACGACCCTAAATGGGATAAAGATAGGGACCAAGACTAGATGATGAAACCACTAAGCGTGAAATGAAACGACACGATCCCAATAGCCTCCTATAACTTGCCCCACACTGCGAGCCCTGGTCGGTTTGATAATTAGTAAGGCTCAGTGAATTCATAATATTGTAGTTAGCTACCAGAAACCACGAGTGAGTTGTTAGCCTTAATTTAACCGCACGTGACCTTTACTATAATTGTCTTGTGTGTGTATACCTAGATCAATCGATATTATGTACTATTTAGGTCAATTTTATTTGGGATGGAAGAGTATAGTCTTCCTCTTTCCATCAGTAGAATAGCATTTGCTAAATAGCAATAAAAAAAATATTGAAATACTATCCGTATTTGGCTTCATTTATTGGGTATACACAAGATTATGCCTAAAACAGCCATAGCCACGCGGTATATCAAGTCATATTAGTGGATCATGTAAGGCGCTTAGTTGAGAGGAACTTTAAGTTAGAACCACGTACGACTAACATACCAGCACTTGACGATCTAATATCATGTATCGTTAATAGCGCTGAGGTGCTGGTACAACGTCGCACGTACGCAAACTATACAGTTTCCTCGATACAAAGACGAATCGCTATCAGATGCACAGCATATTCGCGTCGGATTTCAACACGGTACTACATGTTCGTGTATTATTAAGCTAGGTTAGATAGTGGGGCACAGAATAAATCGTTCATAAGAATTTCAAAATTATGTTGAAAAATTGGTATCGTTAATGATGGATTCTAAAGCGATGAAAACTTGTTGGGAGTAGGCCATATTCAATTTCAAGCAAATAAACACAAAACAGAATTTCGTCACAAAAATGTAGTAGCAAACGTATGGAAATTCCAGCGAGGCACCTTAACTAAATCTCGGTGTGACGGGTGCCTGGGCCTCGAGAAAATCCGATTGGTCGTGCGAACCGTGCCCCGAATTTTGCCTCGGCCCGAATAGTTGAGCCCGAGTTAGGACGTAAATAGTTTAAATAGTAACTTCGTACAGTTTTAGTTAAATATGTAGCTTCAGGAAGAGTTTGGTGCTAGATTTGTTCGCTACTTGTTCGGCTGTTTACTTTGAGGTGTGTCTTCGAAGCAAACTTCGACGCTGCTTTATAACAGGAATGAGATACTTTGCAATTAATTATGTATGAGCTCTTTCTTACATAATAGGTGGTATTATGCAAATCACTATTAGACATATGCAAATCCTCATTAGCATTGTTCCATGAACAGGTATAGCTCAATACTTATCGAAATAAAATAAAATCGAAGTTTTCAAAGCTCTGGCTTACGTCGTTAAAATTCTACATTCGATTCGAAATCAGTTTGAAATCTGAAATTATAAAAGGAACAAAGTACTTAATCGGAATTTTTGCTATGAATAAATTTCGTATAAAGTTTAATAATTTGTCGTGAAATCGTTGCTCACCTCCGATCGGCTGCGGGAGGAATTCACCGGTTCCGCACTGGCTGCCGACGATTTGTGCCTAAACTCAATCCGCATAGAATCGAGTTACCGGGACAACTCGCTTCAAAGTCGCTTTTAATTCGTTCATTTACATCCTCTGGAACTAAATTAAGTGATTCGATTATCGATTTTTCGGACATCGAGTGAACTTTCTATCGAGTATTTATTTTGAAGTACGTATAGAACTTTTGGGTAGCGAAAGACGATTATTCAGTTAGGTGTAGAACTTGTTTACATTTAAACCTTGCAGGTATTGAACGTAGCTATTGTTTATATACCTGCCCTACTTAGTAGATACATATTAAGATCTCTCGAGTACAAGAGAATCGATCAGCCCCATTAATTAAAACACCGTACTTCAAAACTAATAACAGTAAACTAATAAGATAGAAACTTAATTAACGACGATACAACTTGAACATTCACAGCACTGTATTAGCCAAATAGTTCACATAACAGGGAGCTACCGATAGTACTGCCCACCGGACTCCAATTTGTGGCAGTTAGGTAACGTAGATCGATCCCACTACCAAATTAATTCCCTTAATATCATTGAAACTTGTTCAAGTCTAGAATTGATTCGACGCTAGTAAGTCAGACGGTTTCAGCCTGGTGTGGGATCCGAATGAGATAAGTTGAGATTTGTTTTATTTAATGACTTTTGGTATTGATGTGTTAGGCTTGAGGTATTCGGTTTTAAAATCGATTTGTGTTAATTGAAGTTCGGAGCAAACTTGACCTTTGTTGAACTTAGGGCAATTATGAATACCTATTGGACTGATCATGTGGAAAATTTATATTTCATAAAATAATACAAAATACAGGCATTTTCCCGGTCTTAAATGGACGTCAAAGCTGGAAGAAAAATTAAAAGGTCAAAATGACCAAACGCATCATCTTTCAATCATCAATTTTACCAAATAGATAGATCATTCTAACTGAATCTATGCCTATCTATGAGTATAGTTCTAGTTCTTTCTTTATCATGTTACTAAAGACCTTCTATTCCAAATTCCAGGTGTGTTCAAACATGAACAAGTGCGTGTGCAACCGCGGCTGGACGGGGCCCGACTGCTCGCACCACGACGCGCTCCCCCCTTCACCCACCCCCTACGTCCCCGACAATAGCACGAAAGCTGCCTACAACATGACCAAGAAGGAAACACCGTATGGTGAGTCGACCCCAGTTATATAGGCTTAGATAGTTCTAGAAATTAAACTAAGAAATCGTGCTTTTAGGGAAGTTTTTTTCAAAATTTTGATGAGCACACTTAATCGGTTTTAGATTTATTTAGTTAAGTATATATTGTTATTGAATTACTGTATTAATTCCTATTAAAATAATTGGCCAGCCATTTTAGCTCCGCCTCTGAAATGGCGGATGGCAACAGAAAACGATAACTTTCATTCATTTGACTGTAAATATAAAGTGGTTCTTTGTGTCCACTAAAAACATATTTTTTCACGTCCAGTTTCATAGGTTTCAGATAAAGTACTAGATAGCTATCTAACATATCAGGCCATAGAAAAAATGAGAAAATAAAAAAAATCTATGGCACTCTCTCTTATATAGCTATTTAGAATTATATCTTAAACGTGCAAAACTGGCTGTCAGTCTTTAATATTTAATCATTAATGGCCATAGAATAAGGTTTTAGTTATAAGACAATTTTATTCTTCACTTTGTGTCTAATTTCTCCTTTCTATATATATTATCTTTACTATATTATTTTCCAGTATCTTATATATTCTTCTATTATATCCAATACTGCTATCTGTATGATAATCTTATGACAATAGTATTCCTCTATGTTTTTAAGAAAAGTCTAGATTTTTTAGAATTTATCGATATGCAGTCGATATTATATACCAATAACCAACATTAACAAATATTTAGTAAATTGGATCTGGTATGGAATTTTATTTCTTACAAAAAATACATCTTATAGCATACTTAATTGGGTACACTATCTAATACAAGAAAATGCGATACCTATAGGGTATCGTTATAGCAAATCTTCGGATTTGTAAACACTTCAGACTTAAGGTCAATTTCACCGAGAGTCGTTTATGTTATCAAGCAGATAAATGACAGCATTTTTATAAAAAACCTTCTTTTTTACTGGCCTGGATTTGGGAACCTGGGTTTTAATTTTATCGAGCTATTTATCTTAGTGGTGAAAATGGGCCTTAAGTGTTTTATGAGAGTTAACTGCAGTTGCGTAATAAATAGTTCTAGAGTAGCACAATAATGAGGTATCTCCTAGTATTTCTATACTATTATTTATAATTTACCTAACTAATATGCTTCCTAACTTATATAATTTTACTGTAATTCATGTTTATGTTTTCAGGTGTTTATGTACTGTATCTATTAATATTCCCCCTACTTTAAACCGAAAATATTGGCCATGAAATCCGAGCACTGCTTTCGAAATTACGCTGAACACGCGTTCGTTGGATCACCGCACCCATCGTATTTTTTTGGAAATAACATTTACATAATACATTAGTAATGAAAACTAGTTTACCACGTCTCATGTAAGATGACGACTTACTAATATTTCGACAAACTCTTCTTTGGAGGATATTTTCAAGTAAATTCTCCAGCTTTTTTGGAGTTATATACAAACACACCCATTAGGCGGTTTAGTCGAATAATGTCGTCAACTTACGTAAGACCGGTAGTATCGCGAAGGCGGTGCCGCTGGCACGGGTTACAGAGCATTGCTCGGAGGGTGCGACGCGGCGGCCGGCGCCGGCGCACTAACGCGCGGGACCCCTCTCTTGCAGGTGAGCACGAGGGGAATAAGATGAGCACCATGAACATGGTGATATTGTTGCTCGCGGTCGTGCTGTCCGTGTTCGTGGGGTTCGCCTGGATGGCGTACTGCTTCAGGTAACGGCCGGTAACTCGGTGTTGTCGCACTGTGTGTGTCGCTCGTGCCTGTCGTGTCGTGTCCGTGTCGTGTCGTGTTGACGCCGACCGCGAGCCCCCGCGGCGCCGGCGCCGGCCGCCCGCCTCGCTGACGTCACGGACCCGTGACGTCACCGATCGCGCCGGCCGTGACTCACTCCCTTCTGTTTGGGCGCAGAGAACTACCACGGCTCGAACACGGTTTTCCTCGTGGCGGTGCTCATGTCTGTGGTAGGGGGGGTATTCATAGTATTTGCCCTGAGCGCTCTCTGCTACAGGTCAGTCGTAGTACACAAAAACTTCTCCCTGTGCCTAAGGTTAGTGAGCAGAAAACAGACCAAAGGTAGTCTTTAAGAAGAAATTTAAATCGTCACCTTCGTATACTTGTATGTTTATTTTAGACGTTAGCGTTGGTGTTTATGTTCGTTTTTACGTCGGCGATTGGTTTCATTTACTTTATTATTTTTCCTTTTGGACATACGTTCTTTATGTCGTTTACTTTGTGGTCGTAGAGTTAGAGTTGGCGGGTGGCGCGTCGGCCTGGCTGGCGCGCCACAACTGCATTTGATCTGTGGTTCTGTGTCCGCGAGCGGCCGGGCCGCGCGGTCCGCCAGGCCTCGCCGTCCGACTGCCTCGCTGCATGCCGACAAGGCTTTCCTCGTTGTACTCGAGACACCTCGACTCAAACCCTTAAGATTCTGGGCTCTTGGATGTATGCATTGGCTTATGTGAACTGTGACTCGTTTTCGTTTCCTTTCTTGGTCGGAGGCCGCGTCGCCGGGCGCAATACGGCGGCCCGGCGGCGCGCTCGCGTCTATATCTTCCGATGTGTCACTCATACTAGTTACTCCGCGAGTTACAGATCTGAGACCGCTCCGACACGGTACGTGGTGTTGTGCCACGCCGAGGTATGTACAGTACATTACTATGAAACCGGAGAAGATATAGATCGCTCGACTCTAACGTCACCAATCACTTACCACTACCACTAAATTCTATTAACTTTTGCACGAGAAGCGAATGTGCGATGCACGGATTCTTCTTTCAAGCAGCTGTCTATCTAGTTAGCAACGCCTAATGTTACATTTAAGACTTAAGGATCTTTCCAGCAAACAATGCTAACTTTTGCAAACCCTAGCAAACTGCTATATTTGTTTCTGTAATAATACAAAATGTCCCTATTGCCCCCGCTTTTAATTTACTGGAAGGAGCCTGCAATCACTAAGCTAAGATCGATCTCTTGATAATAATTTCCATGTGACATCAATTCCCATGAGGAATGAAACGAAAAGTTGATTCTAAAGTCCAATTCAAAAAAATTATAAAATGAACTTTGTTTTGTAATATCCAAAAGCGCCAGTCTTTTCTGTCAAGTCAATTTTAAATTTTCTGAGGAATAAAAGGTGATCTCTCATAATGCTTCTTATAACCAATTTTGCTGCGTAAAGTTAAATTGTATTAGATTTTGATGTCGACTTTTGTATATGTGTGTGTTTGCAAATAAACACCCAAGAATATCATCTTCTATTCCTCGCTTTCTGAGACCCTCGGCGATGACAGCTGATGTCGTCACCGACCTCCGATTTCGTAAACTTTATCGATTGATCTGAGTGTGCGTTCCCCACGCCACGCCTGCCTCAGGAAAAAGAGTACTTCACGGAAATACGACCCGCCTTACGTCAAGAAGCCGATAGCAAAGAGCTTTGCAGCCGGCTCCACCACTTCCAACAACTCGCAAGAAGATATCTCCCTGGATGGAGGGAAGATGCACTCCTTCAATAATACGTTTAGGTGAGTTTGGACATTTGGGTTACGGGTTGAACTCAAAGGAACCATCCTATACAATTATACAGGTCTTGTTGAAATAAGTACTCAAGTTATTTTTCGAAATATCTGGATGGTATCTTTGAGTTTATTCCCAAAGTTTCCTTCTTAATTTACGTCCCTGTATTAGTGTATGACAATTAAATGTTTAAAATTACTAATTAACTCCAAGTTTTTCGTTGTCTGTAAACTTAACAACTTAATTTTATTTTTGTAAATTACAATCCCTTTTATTTCTCCGTCTACGTAGTTACCCATTTTTCTGATAATTCGAGTCATTGTTTATTAGACATGTTTGATTTCTTATGCACAAAATGATTATCATCATAGCAGAAGAATGGGTAGTTACGCTATATGTATCCTCAAATTAAACTTTTCTTTCCTCTTTTTAACGGAACTCGTCTACTCAAAGAAATCTTTTAAGGTATGTCGAAAGCTTCGCGTGGATTGGGCTGCGCACCGCTGTTTGTTTCCGCTCACACGATTTTCGCTTTTATTACACTGAGCTTAAGTCCCACAACGCTTTGGACTAGAGCAGAACTTTGAACAAAACTAGCAATTTTTATTTGTGTGTTCACAACATGAGAGAGCACTCACACAAAACACGCTTTTTCCTAATTATTTTTGGTTGATAGAAATAAAGAGATTAGTCCATACTTAGACACACTGCACCTCGAGTACTTCTTATTCCACATTATCCGACATAACTTCAAAACATCTTATTAAGAGAATATTTTGCTAACGCAAGCCACATTTGTAATCTCCACTAGAAAAGCAAAATCATAAACTGAATTACATGCTTTTTGGGCCAACTTTATGATGTATTTAGCGTTAGTTACTTGTAACTTGTCTGACGCAACATCATTTATTGAAAGTACACAAAAAGTATACATTCTAAAAGTAATTTGTATGTACAGTCGTGGAGACTCGCAGCGTGTGATCTTCAGACATGGCAACCACATGTCAGGCTCTGGCAGCACCAGTAGATATCCGTAAGTGCACTTTATATGTCCCAAAGCCTTCTTAGATTTCCAGGCAACTCCACGATTTAGCAGACCTCTAAGTCAGTGTAATAAAAGCGTGAATTTGCATGGAAACCTCAGAAATCCAACCGAATATAATTTTGCTCTTTCAAACTTACAATCCTTAATTTTACTAATGTGAAGTGGACTATTTACTAATGATCTATTTCTTATTTTTCCAGAGATCACAAGCAAATGAAACGAGTTCACTCCGGCAGTGAAGATGAGCCAACGCATTCAGGTGAGAACTGATGAACATTCATTTAATTTAGTATTTCTTAGTACAAACCATAATTTCTTATGTAGTTACCTCTTATTTTGATCTATGAAGTTTGGCAATTATCAGGATGTATTCAATTAAAACCACGTTGTTAATACAATCAAACCTTTATTTCCAGGCGAAGAAGACATAGCTTTTATCGATGTAGCCCAGAACTCGATGGCGAAGCTGCCAGAGAAGGGCATCCTGAAGAAGCATGGCTATGGCGCAGTGGATGGCAAGGACAAGTGGGGAGATGACTCGCAGTCCGAGCAGCTGGAGGCAGGATCCCAGTCGGATGGACAGGAGCCCGCCGGGGCTGTAGCTGACATGGAGTATAAGTTTAAGGTAAATTTAACTTAGTTTTTATATATGATCTTCAGATTTCCTTCACATCTCCGTCCTATAAACATAACATGATAATATCTTAAATATTACCTGTACATATTTCAGGACCTTAACGGCTACCACGAAAATATAATTGTGGCTCTAAAAACGGCAGCAGCGCAACGTGCCAGCGCAGGCGCGTCAGGCGCGGCGGGTGGTTCAGGAGACTTGCGCGCACTTCAAGACTATGAATACAAGCGCGAACGTGCGCCCTCCGCGGAGAAATTACACGATGCAGAGCTTCGTCGCGCCCGTGGAGATGATGAAGAAGACGAACCTCCGCAGTGTGGACCCATCCGCATTCGCAACCTCGAGGACCTCATCCGCCAGCTCGAGCACCACTCCAGCAGACACATGAGCCCCTCCGGCTCCGAGGACATCAGGATGTCCGAGACGGAGGCCGATAGACATTATAGAATTGAACCTGGAGAGATTGCACCTCCGTAAGTTACTAGTATATTTAACTTAGTTCTAAAATATAAGCAAAAGGTTCTGCTACTAATTGTTTTTAAAATGTATACCATCTATTGACAGTAGCCTTCGTTCCTTGATTACAGACGATGTCGCGGTCGTATCGGCGGCGGCGAGGAGGAGGCGCGGTTCGGGTACCCGCGGTTCCGCGGCAGCGGGCGCCACCACGGGCCGCTGTTCGCGGGCGCGGGCGCGCCGCCCGCCGCGCCGGCGCGCCTGCCGTTCCGCACGCGCCGCACGCGCCGCCGTGGGCCCGCGGCGCACAGACCCGGAATAACATATAAAAATTAAAAAACAAAACATCGACAAAACAAAGAGAAAAAAAAAACAAAAAAAAATACTAAAACACAAGAAACAAAACAAAATCAATAACAAAAAAGTACATAATATAAAAGAATACAACAAATATAAGAAAATAACCATGAAAAATTCATTCTATAACACACGCAAAACGCCCCATCTATTTTGCAATATTCCAAACACAAGGTTATAAACACTCTGGATTACATAGACGTAAAAAAACATTCAACGTTGCTTTACCTGTTACTCTAAAGTCCATCCTTAATAATAATAGAGACTTGAGAATTTGAAAGCTTCAAAGATTAAATTAAGGTGATGAAGTTGATCAATCAACTCTAGCTAGCAGTTATTAATTAGCAGCAGTAATGTGTAGAGAACACAGAAAGCAATGCGGTTGCACGCGAGACAGATAACTGCTTGGTGCATTGCGTCTTTGTTAGCTGACTGTACTATCTGATTTACCTTCATACATCATGTAAAGAACATGTTAATATTGATTCATGTTATAACCAACGTCGTGGATTTGCATACACAACAAAAATTCACCAAAGACAACAATTTGACGAAAAAAAACAATATTGAGAATATTCCTATGTCTGAAAACATTTTCCATGTTCTTAAAAGTTCTCTAAAATAACGTTTTCAGAGTTGCTGCAATCTAGCTTCTTTAAACACAAGGCCAACTTTCAATCCGCTTATTTATCACCTCAGTAACTCCGCACTTATTCTCACTAGCAAACTAAAAAACCTAAACGACATTGTTTCCTTTAGTAAACTGAAGGTTTTTTGCCAGCTAGCTTACATTAAAGGCAAGTTTCCTTCGCAATATTCTCAAGTTTCTGAAAAACTTCAAACCTGGTCTACGTGGTTGACTGCAACCATTTAGACAGTGGTTGTCTACGGAAGTTGGGAAAAAAAAACAAAACCCGATTGATTTTCGATACTTGTCCCATTTGTTTTTACTTATAACAATGGGTTGTGTAAACTTTTTGTTTGAAGACGTTCGCCGCATTTTTAAGAGGCTGTTGTTTTAAGGTTTACGTCGTAAATTATTAAAATAAGTGGTTTTATTCGTGATGCGGTTTGGTGGGGGCGCTTGGATTATTTAGGTCGTCGAGCGGTTTTGCAATGTTTAATCATCCTTAAAGACGGCTTGTTTATCTTCGTTATGGACCATTTTATCTTTTACTCATAAGTTTGAGGATTACAGAGCTAGGAAAACTCGATTAAAGTAACGGGGTCTGCGTCTGTAGTCAGTGGGGAATTATTCCGTAGTTGTGCTGTTAATCCTGGATCCATTGTTCGCGGTTATAATTAAGTGGGTTCATTTAATATTAAGAATTTTAAGTAGATACGATATTCCAGTGAAATTGGGTTGTGCTTTTTTTCAGTAGCCTGGGTATATGATCAGAGTTGGGAAATGATCAAGCGAATTAGTTGACATCCGCAGGTTGAAGCGACGCCATTTGTGATTGTTTAATTTGTCCGTTTAAACACCAGAAACAGGTCGTAAACATGCAGTATCCCGTCTATCTTGTGATTTACGACAACGCTTCGGAGCACGAAATATTTAATTATTTGAATCCGGCACAGCCTCCCGGAGTTCCGCTGTAATTACTTCGCTTTAAACGTTATTCCGGATCAAACCGGATTGTAAGTAATAGATACATTCTCCTTGGAATCTTATAAAAGTCATCATATTAAGAATGAAAAGTGTAAAAAAACACTGAAATATTGCAAACATAATCGTAATTACCATATGGCCAATAGGCTATCTGCATCTGTCATGTCTATAGAAAGTAATCAAAATTATCAACATTTCTGGCACTATCTGACAGATCTCTATCTAGAACATTATCTGGAACCAGTGAATAGGCGTTATTTTTTACTCATGTAAACTGTGTTAACTATTTAGAAGCAGATATCCTAGTAATTTAATTGGAGGCCATTACTAATTGCAATCACCCCACAAATAGAGAATTAAACTGGTCGAACCGCATGACTCCGATAGGGATTTAATTCACATGAATCAAATTAGATAAGCCGGGGGTTGAATCAGCCCCGGGGTTGCGGCAACCATATCATATGTCAATTGACGCAATATTCTCATTATATACAAACATACTCGTTTTTACGTTCAGTATTATTTTTGCAATATACTGAGCTTCTGGATACGCTTTTCATATTAATTCTTGGTAATATTGTGATGAACACTGGTCTCGTAGGCATTATTAAAACAGCTTTTTGATTAAATATATTTTGATGAACGTAGAGTAAAGTGAAGTGTAATCTTAGCAGCAAAGCTGTATGAAACAGGTGAAGATTTTAACTTAATACTTGCTCTTTTAAAAATGAAGCGTCTAAAACTGTATTGCTCTCACAAATTAATAATTTGGATCCAAAAATAATACGACGAAAAATAAAATATATATTGGCCACGCAAATAGAAATGCAACAAAGTACTGGAAATGGCAAATGCACGCTACTGAAACAGCCATTGCGAGGCGCACTTTTACCAAATAAATATATGGAACAGTTGTCACTAGTTTTATGGGAAAAGGAAATGCATTTAACAAAGTAAGTTAGGTTCGTGTTTTCAGTGGGGTAAAATGGATATTTTTGTTTAAAAGCTCTTTATCTTTGTAAGAGATTGGCGTTTTTAAGACCATGTTAAATGTATAAATAACCTAAAAATATTGTTTACATTGTCAAATTACAACGCACGAAAAGCCTTTAAAATATCTTGTTTAGCGTTTTTTGTTTTCAAAGCAAAATCGATCTCGTGGCAATTAATGAAAGCAAAAGGGTGCGAGATTAAATTAAGATCTGTGCAATAAAAATATACGATCATGGCCAGTGGAGTCTTTTGTATGTGTGTGTAAAGTTGCTAATGTATGTGTGTATATTGTTGTGTTGGTTGGTGTGGTTAGGTGCTCCATTACAATACGCTGCAGGTTTTAATTAACTAATTATTCTATCGCCTCTATGATTATGGAAACCTGCTAATAATTACCTTTGACGTTAATTTGATTTAGGTAATGTATTAAAGGATTCTAATACTATTCTACTAAGCTTTTCTGTAAATTAACATTAAGTATTGCTTGCTAGATTTGAAGTTTACCTGAACTATAATTGCTCTCAAGTATGAACTAAAGTTGTACAACTTTAACAATAATCAAGCTATTTATAAATAAAACAATTTAATTGACAAATATTTGCTCTTTAAGTATTTTGTGCGAGACGTAGCTCGTTAATTTTGTTTCTGACCTATTTTTCTAACGCAAGATTCATTTCGTCACGAGATTATCTGTATAAGCTGAGACGGTTTTCGTTAAGCGTTAACACCTGGGTTAAAGCATTTTATAGCAAGGATATATGGGAATCCCCCATGTGCCCTGAAATGCGCCTTTATCTTTACACATACTGTCATACAACTGCATGGTGATTTGGGTAACATGTTTAATGTATTCCCCATTATAACCCTAATTCTGCACGGCTTCGCGCGCTGCCGCGAGGGAGCTATTTCCGTACCAAATAAAAGCACTTCAGTGACCGCAAATTATAACTTTGTTATTCATATATTTTGTAAAAAACGAAAGTTTATTTTTTGTTGTCGAGAAAGTTTGTGTTTTGGCTAATTGTAGGTAATAAGTAGTTTATTTTTCATAGATAATGGAACGGAACCCTTCGTGTACGATCGACTCGCACTTGCCGCGGTTTTTTCTTAATAGTATGAACGTCGTTGTATATAATCCCGTCTGTTTGGTTTAGAAAAAACCAAATATTGTTTACCTAGTAGTATACGTGTGACTTTCGTCGGCAAAATTCAAGGGCAATCTAGTAATCGCGTGCTCGCTACATTTAAGGTCAATATGTTTCTAAATAAAGGAGCCAGTTTGTTAACTGAGCGAATAAATTTAACAGCGAGTTTCAGCTCCACAGAATAACTAACGGAATCTCTGGACCAACTCGCTATATAATGGAGGAATTATGAAACTTGCACCAAATTTGGCTGTGGTAATTTGGGAAAAAGTAACGCTATTTTTAGAAGGGTTATATCGAGCATTCTCTTTCTAGACGCTTTTCCTAATTATCTTTTGTGAAGCTTTTGTATTTTATATCGATACACAAAGAAGAGCTTTTATTTATTATTTATGAGATATAACTGTTAATTTATTGCTGTAATTCAACAAGATACAAATCATTGGGTGTTTCAATTTAAATTGTAGTTTTTTGCTGCTACGTAAATACAGCTTTAAGTTCTAATAAACATTCATTTGTCTTCGACTTCAATTGTTTTGCTAATTGCTTAAATTAAAAATTGCTACTTTCGTAATAAGAACAATAAAGGGTTTTCTTATAACACCAGCCTTTAAATTTCATGCAATTCCTTTTAGCGCTATAATTTATTGGCGAGAGCATTACTTGAAAATGGTTTTATTGTGTTCAGGCCAATGATTTGTTTTGTATTTTATCAACAAATAAGCAGATGCAGATTATGTATGCTAATCTAAAACGAGCTTATTTTTTACAATCAATACTTTAAAACGTCACCAAACGTAAACGACAAGACCAGTTTACAAAACGATGTAAACTTTTCAACATTCAACATCTTTCGTGAAATTGGAACGCGCCGGATTTTATCGTACTTTGATACGTTCCGAATACGCCTGGAGGTCATCCACGTTCGCAACGAGTATTTTTGCCAGAAACCTGGCAAGTTTTGCGAAATTGCCAGGTACCGTGAGGTCTTGGGCTGGCATCAATTGGCTGCA
>NWSH02000560.1:11425532-11443492 GCA_002382865.2 Heliothis virescens
CGCACGTGGCGCACGCGGCGCACAGCCCGCACGCGGCGCACGCCGGCCTGCCGCCGCACGCGCGCCCGCCGCCCGACGACGACGCGCTCTACGAAACCGCCGATGCCGAACGTCTACGGGACGCGCCTGACAGTGAGAGGTGAGCATCACCTTTGAATTTGATCGGCATTCTACCAAGCTCAATTCGCTATAATAACAGAGGTACAAACCTATATTCCAAATTTGTTAGGCCACTCCGCACACATGTAATTATATTGGACGTGTTAATGATTACTCTGATTGAACCAAAATTCATATTCAATTTTGGGGATTTCACAAATATAACTTTTAATTAAAGGAGTTAGGTACATAAAATCTACTTTAAAAATGTGGTTTAAACAAAAATCATTCGCACGTCCCGCACACTTGGTAACCACTACTGACTGCACACGGGCCGACGCGGGCCGCCGGCTGCCCAGCCGCCGGCCGCGCCGCGCCTCGACTCTCCGTTCCTCTTCTCTATCATTTTCTAGTGATGAATTTATTCAAGCTCAACAACAGTTAGCCCGGTGGGCGAGTGAGGAGGCGGTGGACGGCTACCTGCCGTCGCCGGGCGGCTCCAGCCCGCCGGCCGCCGCCTTCCCCGAGTACACGCACTGACCCGCACCGCCCGCACCGCCCGCCCGCCTGACCGCCGCTCCTCGTAGGCTGCTAGGCTACTAGGTATCGATGTATCCCGCTCTATCTGCACTGTTAGGGTAAGCACGTCGACTAGTTTAACCGTTAGTACGAAACACGATAATTCTCTTCACGCGTAGTTAATCTAATAAAATATAGTGATCGGACGTAGGGCCGGCGTCGGCCGCGGCCGGCGCGCCGCCGCTTGTGAATACGTAGTTATCGTTAGCGAATCAGTGACTTGTAAATATTATTGACCTATGAAGTACATATTAATTGCACATAAACGATATGACTGAACTTGTAACGTACTCATAAACGATTTAGAGTAACCGTCGAATGTAAGTCTCGATTGGAAGTGTTTTGCCTGCCGCGCCGCCGGAGGGTGAGGTCTGTTACGTTGACGTGTTTCATAATTATATTCGTTCATTCAATCAATACGCTTTATAACTGTATATGTGTTGGAGTGCCGCCGGCCGGTGGTGCGGCAGATTGTATGTCTAAAGTAAATGTAAGTAACTCATCGGTGTATGAACGTAGCGTTAAGTGAAGTTGTACGGTGCCGAGGTCCTCCGACACGTCGAGCTCGATTTCGTTCCACTTCCGACAGACGAAGCTCAAGTAGCTTGCAAATTAGATAGGCGATTAACAAATTGAGCTAATTCTTAAGCGAAGCTTTAATGTAACACAAGTTAGCGGGAGAGCGAGGGCTGAGCTCGACGTCATGTCCTAGAGTATCATTTGGCAGTGGTTCACTGGTTGTAGTCTAAGTTGTCTAAGTTCGTGTCATCGCGTCGCTGTAAGGAGGTGGGCGACATGCAACCGTCCCCGGAGAGTCAACAACTATCGCTTTCATACTGTTATCACCTCTCCGAATATACGCCCAACTTCGTGTTCCATGTGTAACGAGCGCGATGTTGACACACCTAATGAACACCAGCCGTCAACACCGCACGTCCCTCTGTTGCATTAAGTTACGTGTTACGACTATGTGTTCCTTGTGTTCTCATCTGTCACTTAGTTTCGTAGACAGTTCAGCGATCTCGAATCACCGTGCACTAATAATGACATAATTTAATTAGCCCTTAACGTACACATATTCTAAAACTTAAATGTGAATAAAAGTTATTTCGATTTTATCAGAATATCTATTATTATTGTATTGACTTAAAACGAATTTATGCCGATACAAATAGAAGAAGATGTATGTTAAAAATATGTTATAGTTTTCAAGTTTATTTTATTGTGACAATTTAGGAAGTTATCGTTTGATTCGCGTTTACGCTAGGCTAGGTGGCCCGGCCACGAATATAAACACTTATGTAGTTAACTTACAGTTAAATTATTGAATAATAAAGTGGAGCTGCCGCGTATGGTTGCGTCACTCTGGTACGATGTTCACTGGCGCTGTGAGGCTGCGCGCCCTGTTTTCGTAATTATTCTCCTAGATAATCGTTAAACCTTAAGTAAGTCTAAATAGGAACTATGAACACGTACAGGGTAGATGTTTTTGCAATACTCTGTGACTGGGCGCGATCCCCGCCGCCGCAGTGCGGGGCCGGCCCGGGCGGGCCCCGCACGGCCGCGCCCGCACTGGCGCCCGCACGCCCAGTGCGGGGCCCGGTAGGCGTCGCGTGCGCGTCCTGTGCGGCGCGCGGTGCCCGCACCGCCGCCCGCACGCGTAGGCCTAACACGTCAATTGCGACCGGCGACCGACGCCGCCATTGCTCACGGTAGTGCTCTGTTCTTTGTACGAATTCTCGTAACTAATGTATTGGAGTTAGATGTCCGTACTGTGCTATGGCGTTTGACCCGGCGTCGTCGCACACGGCTACGCCATGGAACGGTCAACTGTGGAACATTTGATATTCCACGGCGTCGTTTTGTGAACTGTGATGCAGGGACTCAACTTGCGAGTTATACGTTAGTTAGATCTAGAAACTGTTCTTATCCACGACGCCATGGCACGGTCACGAGTCCCCAGCAGTAAGCATTGTATGTATCGAACAGTTATTATTGTGTAAACTGAATATTGAATGTTTTGTACTTATAAAGCGTATGCGCACAAGCAAAGAGGATTGGCTCAAATGAAGTATCGTGTCCTCATTCGCGAAGTTGCGACGATTCGTAGGAACCGTTCACCACTACCGAACTACTGATTTAGAAATGTTAAAGTTAAGTGATATTATATAATATAAAAATACGAATTTTAAACGAAAAAAAACGTTAAGACGTTGTAATTTTTCCGTTTGATTTTGTCATTGTAAATATATTTGCTATATGATTTACTAAATGAATGTAACATATTATTAATGAAAAAATAGATGAACACAAATTTTAAACTTTGTTTTATTGACTCCTTTTACATTTTATGGTTCAATAGAATGGAGCTATGTTCCTTCTTTTAATGGATTAAAAGGTAATATTAGTGAAATTATAAAATTAATTCAGGGACTGGGAAGAGGTATCACCCGATGGGATATAAGAGGTTCATAAACTGAACTACTGTAAAACAAGTACCTGAAACAGCTAAGAAATGGACCCTTATCTTTGTGATCAAAACTATATAATGAAATGAAAATAAAACAATAATAATATTTTCAGTTTTATTGAATACATCGTTAAATACAGGTAACATTAAGACATCAGTTGCTTCTCAAAAACAAATGAACTAGTTTCCTGGATATCATCACCTGCTTTACTAGAAGAATAAAAGTGAAATACACTAAAGAAAATAAATACACTATTAAACTATACTACTAGAATCTAAAACGAAATATTCGTATCAGTACTCTCACTTCTTCGTTTGATCAAAAATCTGGCAAAGTCATCTTTTTCTGCATCAAACGTGGCAATCCTCTCGCACTGGGCTGCTGTAGCGGCTTGTGTGATCTGCTCCCCGAAAGCCTTCACGTCGTCCCTCTTCTGCTCCACCATGTACTTCCTTGACTCCATCAGGACCACAGCGTCATCACGCGCCATCGACCACACGCTCGGCTTCACACGGGGCAACATATTGTGACCCACAAACACTCCATGGAACAACCCCTGAAAATGCGGCTTATGCGGGTAATGTTCCAACGCAGACAAAGACAAAAAGTGCACCTTCCCATAATCCACATTGATGTAAGTATCGCGATCTTCACGTAAGAGCAGAGGAGCTTCTGGACCACTTTCAGATATTTTCGCATCGATCTGAGCCAATACCACCATACCCAAATTCTTTTCCGTTTCTAAATTCAAAGCAGCAGCGTCAAATTCTTGACGATTTTCTACTTCATATAGCATTCTCATTACGTTTCTTTCTGCAATGTCCGTTGCACGTTTATAGTTGACACCGTGGGAAGACTTTAACATATCCGAATCCTCGCAAGTGAGCCCATACCCAATGTAAGGGGAGGTGACTATGTCCCCTAAATAGCCCCTGTGGAGATATCTATCACCGCACTTATAAACACCAGCAGCGAAACTCACATTTGGTCGACATACTTCAGTTTCGAGCCACGTGAAGGCCACGCCGTGCTCTCGAAAATGTTTATATTCCGGATAGCAAATCTGGCTTCCAATTTCCTTCATTCTCATGTGATAGTCCCAGTCGTAAACTCCCATTCTGCTGTCATATCTCACACCAAGACTATGTCTTATACGATGTTCCCAGAGTTCACACGCATTAAACTGATTGGTGTTACCTGTAGTCCAGAAATTGATCAGGTTCTCCATATAATCACGTTCGCGATATTTCATCTGTTCAATGGAGACGCATGGTAGCAGGCAATTCATGTAGTCGGGATTAGTAACCATGCCGACTAATTGACGAGCTTTAGCAATTAAGTACCTTGATGTAGAAGGTCGCAACAGCAAATTCCCGTAGATTTCCAAGTAACGTCGAGTTTTCTCCAAAAGCCCACATCGCGTTGTCTTCTCCAAAGCCAAGGAAGTCAGCAGAAGCTGCCTCGCAACTAACTCGGGACATCCATCGACGACAAACAGATTCATATAGCGCCTGGTGTGCCGGTAAGCTTGCGCCAACGTTTTGAGCAGATGCCTTCCATCGCAGCCTCCAATGACAAGAAAGTTGAGTTCGTAGGCATTTTTATCGCCATATTTTAGGTACTCTTCTTGCAAATCAAGTGCAGGACTGATGCCCCAGAACATTTTGTGCTGTCGCTACGGGTGACAGTAATGAAATGAAAGTCATTGTCATGGAGACGCTCAATGAAGCATGTTTATTTTGCGGACGGGGCGTTGCCATGGTTACGATCTATTTATGCACAAGTAGCCTCCGGGTTGATTGGCGCTCGAACGGCTCGCCCCACCACAAAGGCTGTATGTAGCAGATTATATCGCTAAATAATATTATCGTGAAGGTCCCAGATAGTCACTCGAGTGGCTATGAGTATCGATTTGCTCAGGATCGTTTACATGCGTCTAACTTGATCTATTTTTATTGTATAGGGGTTGAGAAAATATTAAATAGGTACCTAGCTAATTATGGGTAGCTAAGTAGCGCTTCAATGAATTTTTAACTGGTTATTTTGAACAAATTAGATAATTTATCTAGTGGTAAGGCACATATTAGGCTTATATTCTAATCTCAAAAGTGACTTTGCTTCAAAATGTAAGAAAATCTAGCAATCCGTAGGTACTCATGCTTTCATCTTGCCAAAAATTGTAGGATAAGTTGCAAAATGTTCATGCAATGAGACGAGTGTACATTATTGCTAACTTAATTTAAGTAGGCGTTTCAGTAGGAAAACAGACGGTTTACGTTTGACTTGTTTCTTTAATAGGGCTTTATTTGCTTGCTTATATTTGTTGCTGACATAGTTTATTCTCTCTTGCTCACTAGTTGACCTAGCCAAAAGTAGAAGCCTAGTTTTCAAAACCTCTGTAGGTACAGACATAAAAAAAATTAACTACTTTTTAAATTGCTTAACAATGATGGAGGTATAAATAATAACAGACACAATTTCTTAAAATAATTTATTAAATAATTTCATAGTATAGTAAATGCCTCGTGTGATTATAAAAATAGTAAATTAAGCCTGACCAGAGATATAGAGTTGCTTTCGAGCACCACTATTGAAGGTATGTGAAATAAATTAGACTGAAAATGTAACAAAGCTTAGTCATCTGGTCTTTCTTAACTATTTTGTTCTTTATATACAGTTTTCTAGTAATATTTACAGTTATTTGATAGAATTATTTCTTACTACTTAAAGCCCTCTGCCCATTAAGGTGTAAAGGTCGCCGTAACTCGAGCGTATAATTCTATATGTATGCGAAGCCGAGAAGCCTCTTATTTTCACCTTTTTATTGCAAACTTGTACACATTATTGGACAGCAAACCTTAAATTTTAACATATCGAAATTATTCCCATGGCAAGGATAACGCGAATNGCGCGTCCTGTGCGGCGCGCGGTGCCCGCACCGCCGCCCGCACGCGTAGGCCTAACACGTCAATTGCGACCGGCGACCGACGCCGCCATTGCTCACGGTAGTGCTCTGTTCTTTGTACGAATTCTCGTAACTAATGTATTGGAGTTAGATGTCCGTACTGTGCTATGGCGTTTGACCCGGCGTCGTCGCACACGGCTACGCCATGGAACGGTCAACTGTGGAACATTTGATATTCCACGGCGTCGTTTTGTGAACTGTGATGCAGGGACTCAACTTGCGAGTTATACGTTAGTTAGATCTAGAAACTGTTCTTATCCACGACGCCATGGCACGGTCACGAGTCCCCAGCAGTAAGCATTGTATGTATCGAACAGTTATTATTGTGTAAACTGAATATTGAATGTTTTGTACTTATAAAGCGTATGCGCACAAGCAAAGAGGATTGGCTCAAATGAAGTATCGTGTCCTCATTCGCGAAGTTGCGACGATTCGTAGGAACCGTTCACCACTACCGAACTACTGATTTAGAAATGTTAAAGTTAAGTGATATTATATAATATAAAAATACGAATTTTAAACGAAAAAAAACGTTAAGACGTTGTAATTTTTCCGTTTGATTTTGTCATTGTAAATATATTTGCTATATGATTTACTAAATGAATGTAACATATTATTAATGAAAAAATAGATGAACACAAATTTTAAACTTTGTTTTATTGACTCCTTTTACATTTTATGGTTCAATAGAATGGAGCTATGTTCCTTCTTTTAATGGATTAAAAGGTAATATTAGTGAAATTATAAAATTAATTCAGGGACTGGGAAGAGGTATCACCCGATGGGATATAAGAGGTTCATAAACTGAACTACTGTAAAACAAGTACCTGAAACAGCTAAGAAATGGACCCTTATCTTTGTGATCAAAACTATATAATGAAATGAAAATAAAACAATAATAATATTTTCAGTTTTATTGAATACATCGTTAAATACAGGTAACATTAAGACATCAGTTGCTTCTCAAAAACAAATGAACTAGTTTCCTGGATATCATCACCTGCTTTACTAGAAGAATAAAAGTGAAATACACTAAAGAAAATAAATACACTATTAAACTATACTACTAGAATCTAAAACGAAATATTCGTATCAGTACTCTCACTTCTTCGTTTGATCAAAAATCTGGCAAAGTCATCTTTTTCTGCATCAAACGTGGCAATCCTCTCGCACTGGGCTGCTGTAGCGGCTTGTGTGATCTGCTCCCCGAAAGCCTTCACGTCGTCCCTCTTCTGCTCCACCATGTACTTCCTTGACTCCATCAGGACCACAGCGTCATCACGCGCCATCGACCACACGCTCGGCTTCACACGGGGCAACATATTGTGACCCACAAACACTCCATGGAACAACCCCTGAAAATGCGGCTTATGCGGGTAATGTTCCAACGCAGACAAAGACAAAAAGTGCACCTTCCCATAATCCACATTGATGTAAGTATCGCGATCTTCACGTAAGAGCAGAGGAGCTTCTGGACCACTTTCAGATATTTTCGCATCGATCTGAGCCAATACCACCATACCCAAATTCTTTTCCGTTTCTAAATTCAAAGCAGCAGCGTCAAATTCTTGACGATTTTCTACTTCATATAGCATTCTCATTACGTTTCTTTCTGCAATGTCCGTTGCACGTTTATAGTTGACACCGTGGGAAGACTTTAACATATCCGAATCCTCGCAAGTGAGCCCATACCCAATGTAAGGGGAGGTGACTATGTCCCCTAAATAGCCCCTGTGGAGATATCTATCACCGCACTTATAAACACCAGCAGCGAAACTCACATTTGGTCGACATACTTCAGTTTCGAGCCACGTGAAGGCCACGCCGTGCTCTCGAAAATGTTTATATTCCGGATAGCAAATCTGGCTTCCAATTTCCTTCATTCTCATGTGATAGTCCCAGTCGTAAACTCCCATTCTGCTGTCATATCTCACACCAAGACTATGTCTTATACGATGTTCCCAGAGTTCACACGCATTAAACTGATTGGTGTTACCTGTAGTCCAGAAATTGATCAGGTTCTCCATATAATCACGTTCGCGATATTTCATCTGTTCAATGGAGACGCATGGTAGCAGGCAATTCATGTAGTCGGGATTAGTAACCATGCCGACTAATTGACGAGCTTTAGCAATTAAGTACCTTGATGTAGAAGGTCGCAACAGCAAATTCCCGTAGATTTCCAAGTAACGTCGAGTTTTCTCCAAAAGCCCACATCGCGTTGTCTTCTCCAAAGCCAAGGAAGTCAGCAGAAGCTGCCTCGCAACTAACTCGGGACATCCATCGACGACAAACAGATTCATATAGCGCCTGGTGTGCCGGTAAGCTTGCGCCAACGTTTTGAGCAGATGCCTTCCATCGCAGCCTCCAATGACAAGAAAGTTGAGTTCGTAGGCATTTTTATCGCCATATTTTAGGTACTCTTCTTGCAAATCAAGTGCAGGACTGATGCCCCAGAACATTTTGTGCTGTCGCTACGGGTGACAGTAATGAAATGAAAGTCATTGTCATGGAGACGCTCAATGAAGCATGTTTATTTTGCGGACGGGGCGTTGCCATGGTTACGATCTATTTATGCACAAGTAGCCTCCGGGTTGATTGGCGCTCGAACGGCTCGCCCCACCACAAAGGCTGTATGTAGCAGATTATATCGCTAAATAATATTATCGTGAAGGTCCCAGATAGTCACTCGAGTGGCTATGAGTATCGATTTGCTCAGGATCGTTTACATGCGTCTAACTTGATCTATTTTTATTGTATAGGGGTTGAGAAAATATTAAATAGGTACCTAGCTAATTATGGGTAGCTAAGTAGCGCTTCAATGAATTTTTAACTGGTTATTTTGAACAAATTAGATAATTTATCTAGTGGTAAGGCACATATTAGGCTTATATTCTAATCTCAAAAGTGACTTTGCTTCAAAATGTAAGAAAATCTAGCAATCCGTAGGTACTCATGCTTTCATCTTGCCAAAAATTGTAGGATAAGTTGCAAAATGTTCATGCAATGAGACGAGTGTACATTATTGCTAACTTAATTTAAGTAGGCGTTTCAGTAGGAAAACAGACGGTTTACGTTTGACTTGTTTCTTTAATAGGGCTTTATTTGCTTGCTTATATTTGTTGCTGACATAGTTTATTCTCTCTTGCTCACTAGTTGACCTAGCCAAAAGTAGAAGCCTAGTTTTCAAAACCTCTGTAGGTACAGACATAAAAAAAATTAACTACTTTTTAAATTGCTTAACAATGATGGAGGTATAAATAATAACAGACACAATTTCTTAAAATAATTTATTAAATAATTTCATAGTATAGTAAATGCCTCGTGTGATTATAAAAATAGTAAATTAAGCCTGACCAGAGATATAGAGTTGCTTTCGAGCACCACTATTGAAGGTATGTGAAATAAATTAGACTGAAAATGTAACAAAGCTTAGTCATCTGGTCTTTCTTAACTATTTTGTTCTTTATATACAGTTTTCTAGTAATATTTACAGTTATTTGATAGAATTATTTCTTACTACTTAAAGCCCTCTGCCCATTAAGGTGTAAAGGTCGCCGTAACTCGAGCGTATAATTCTATATGTATGCGAAGCCGAGAAGCCTCTTATTTTCACCTTTTTATTGCAAACTTGTACACATTATTGGACAGCAAACCTTAAATTTTAACATATCGAAATTATTCCCATGGCAAGGATAACGCGAATAATTTAAAATTTATATTTGGTACCATTTATTTAACACTACATTTATTGTAAGTTTATCATTTATACTTAATTTAAGAATAATCTTTGTCCCTTTAGCATAATATATGCAAGTAGATTAATTATTTTTAGGTAGGATTTTATTTAGAATATTTTATTTATTATTGTGTGAACAGCAAATACAGCTTATGTGGTATAGTTTATCAAGTTACATTTAAAGTATTTTGTGCGCATATTTTTTGTGAAAGGCACAGCTCAATTAGTTCGGTGAATAGCTGCCCAGGGCCGCTTCTACTGCTGTTCTACACCCTCTAATTACGTAAAGAAATTATATTTTCTGGTCAATTGCTATATAAATTTAAGTATATCTTATATTGAAAAAACAACAGTAAACGTATAAAGTTCTTTAGGGAAGGTACGCCAGTTGCGTATTCGTTTCTTTACATAATAAGGGTGTTTTTGGTAGCCTTTTTCTCAGTACAATAATATAACCAATGTACTCCACACTATACTAAATTTTAGTAGTATTATCTACCTTAGTTCTCTTCAAAATATCAAACTACATAGTTACTTAGTAATAAATTATTTGGTAACTCTCTTTGATGCTTACCTTTCGCGTTCCGTTACAAGCTAGAAGCAGTTTACAAGACATCAGCCAATTGACTGAGTTTAGAGCGTGGAACAGAACGCATTTAGACAGAGACTAGAAAGTGAACGCATACTTAGGCTGAGGCTGAAAACTGATTTTTTTGAAAACGGACCCAAAAAATTACAAAAAACGTACGTTACAAGAAAACAAAAAATAACGTACGTTAGAGAATATCCAGAGGCATGTGAATATGGTGTCATTTATACAGTACAGCGAAGGTATATGTACAGTACATACTTTAGGAACAAAATCGTCTATCTGGGCATCTAATCGGATAACTTCAGAGCCACGAAGATAAGCTGTAGTGTAGGTAAGTATAATTTGTTTGTTCCAGGTAATTATATCACTGTAATGTAGCCTCAACCTTACACGCATAATACTGATATCGTCAGTTATATTAATTGTAATTTTTTTTAACCAACAAATTCTGACGATACATAGCCTTGTGTATGGCAATCTTATGATACACTTGAAACTCTTTTATCATACATTACATTCTAAGCTAAGAATGACATAATTATGAGCGAAGAGGCATACAATTATATCATCAATAGTACAAAGGAAGTATTTAATATAAAATACACAGTTTACTGACTCTACCGATTATCTACATTGGACAAGTTATAAATACAATACCAACAAGTATACATTACTATACTATAAATAGGTACCTCCATAGTGTGTAAAGTATAACTAATATATATTAACAGTAACAGGTAATAAATAGATAGAAAGTTTGTCTAGTCTGCACGAGTTTGAATAATAGGCTGCTGCATATCACATAAGTTAAACAACCCAATCATAAGGAACTATATCGTCATAGGATCTAAAGATATCCACGATAATAAGCATAACTTCTGGAATGTAAATGCATCAATATTCACAAAAGCTAAAATACATCTGCGTGGATCTCACACATGTAGTTCTTGTAGGAAATCAATACTTATTATTTTTGGAAGAAGTGTCACAAGACCTTTTCCTCAAGCGGTCCGTTTTCGAGGACCTCGCTTGCTTTCGTCAAGAAAACCGCGAGTCATCCGGCGACGCTAACGACCTCGGCTTGGACACCTTCGCCTCCACCGACGTCTGCGCCGCGCCGCGCCAGCCCGGCCCCGTGCTCCTGTTCGTGTACGTCGACGACGTCACTGGAATCTTACGGGTCTGCTTGATCTTCAACTTGTTCAACCAGAGATCTCGGGTCTTCTTGTTCCCGACGACGAAGAATATGAACAAGACAAAACCTTGGAAAGTGGCAGTGAAAGCGAACAAATAAGCCAACACGATGTTAAAAGCGAACAAACCGAACACCCACGGAAGACCGAACAAGAATACGAGGAGACAACTGACGGAGGCACAGCGCAACGCTTCGTTGGAGTCGCCGTGCCTTTGGATCCTTCTAGAGGCGAACACGGAGCGCACTATCAGAGCGAATAGCGTCCAGTTCGCGAGCAGCATGGCGGCGATGGGCGCGTACACGGCCAGCCACAGCCCCAGCCCCGCCGGGTAGCAGAAGGCGCCCGTGGGCGTCAGCTCCCCGAAGCGGCGCGCGTACGAGTGCGGCGCCGCCGACAGCAGCACGCCCACCACGCCGCACGGCGCGCCCCACGCGAAGGCGGCGGCGCGCAGCAGCTTGTGCGACGCCTCGCGCGTGAACACCAGCACCAGCCGCCGGTACGAGATCACCGCCGCCACCAGCATCCAGCAGAACGACGCCAGCACCGAGTAGTGCAGCAGCACTCCCACCAGCATGCACGGAATATCGTAACTATCGAACTTTACGAAGATTATGACTAAGAAACAAACGATGAGTATGAATATGGAGACGCAGAGCTGCAGCCATATTTTATTACTGAAGTCGCGTCTCCAAGACCTGAATAGGGCGGCGGTGACACCTATCATAATCAAACCGAACATAGATAGACAGCAGCCTACTATTGTAATAATTTCGAGGGCTTTTTCATTTTCTTCGGAGAACACGGTCCTAGGGACGAGGATTTCCGCAAAATGCGTGAGATGATCGCAGCGGCAGGTGTCGAGCATACCTGGTCGGGTGGCGCGGATGAATGTGCAGCCGTCCTGCGACCAGTAGCCCTTACCGTTGTCTAAGAAGTGCCAGAAGGCGCAAGCTCGACTTTGGTTTCGATCAGGGTCGCCACTGAGAGAGGTGAAGTGAATGTCCACATACTGCAAAAATGAAAACAAGTTTCAATTACTTACTGTCTTCAGAAAATCATATCATACATATAAGGATCATATCTTGCTTGCAATGTCAAAAACTGAATTTTACCACATTTTTTTTCTATTAACGCAAAAAATTAACTGATAAACGTGTAATTCTCATTTAATAAATGACATTCAATAACAAAAAACAGACCTCTCCATCATCAAACTGCGTCAGATTCTCAACATTGACACTCAAGACCCTGCTGTTGACGGGGAACTCGTCGGAACTGCTGTGGAAGGCGCGGTCATTGCGGAACGCCACGAAGCTGATGCGACGGGAGGTGGTCGACACGGACTCTGGTAGAAGTACTACCGCTTCATTGTCCTCGGCTTGGAGTTGGGCTGTGGTGTAGTCTTCTAGAATGTTCAGGATTGGAGTATTAGAACGATAGTACGAAATAATCACGTTAGATACCACCAACGTGTGTCATTATTCAATTGATCTACGCAAAGGCAGAAAGTAACCTTCAAAATAAGTAGCTGTGATATAAATAGGTACTCAATCATGTCATCCAGGCTCACTCTACCGTTCAGTATTATTATTATTTCTCAACAAAATGCTTTTCTTTACAATTTATCGTTCCCACGTCCATAGCACTACGAAGCCAATTACTGTACACATGTTACAACTGATTCAAATTAGTTCGGCGTTGCGTTCAATGGCATGCGTCATGAAACGTGCACCAACTCGTGATGGGAACTTTGCAGGGAAATATTTTATTTATGTTATCTTAAGCCCGATATTTTAATTTAAAAATAATATATTTTTTAAGTTTTAAAATCAATGTTTCTGAGGCATTCTAAGTAAAGTGAAAATGCACTTAAGAAGAGTGAATGAAACCATAGCAGAAAATCCATCTATATTATTCGAACATCAATGATGGAGATCCACCAGCATCTGTCTTTAATAGCGATTATAATAGTTTAAATATTGCACACTATTACACATTATACTTAACTATTACACTTAACTATTGCATATTGGTAAATTTCGGATTTACGAGCATACTAGGGAATTATTCAGGTAAACTTAAGATTAATGTATACAAAGTACATGTGTAGATACCTCTAATAATTTCAAAAGCATCATCAGTGAAGACGTCTTTCTCCCTAGCAGCTATCTTGAGCCCCTTGACCGGCTGGTCAGGTTGAGCGTTAGTGACCAACAGCGCTATGTTGTCGCGAACAGTCGTGGCGTTCTCTGACCCGTCCAGGTCTAGTCTAGATCCAATGCCGTCTAGAAGATGAAGCAGTTCTCCAGGTATATTGAGGTCTACGTTTTCTGCTAATAGCTCGTCTACCTGAAAATATGGAAAGGGATTTTTTTTAGTATTGACTTTCTTTCCCTATTATAGTAGGACAGATAAGTGGGTAATCCTTGAATTCCTTATCATATCCTGATAAATTAAGCAAATATCTACTATATCAATTCCAAAGTTTTTAAAAACATGTTAATATCTTTTAGAGCGGAATCTTCTAGTACATATTTCCATTACTTAAAATGAGGTCTCCTTGTCAAATGTGATAAATAATCGTTATAGTTACCTGATCAAAGGCTGTACTAATATCTTCAATCAATACGGGCACTGAATCATTATTGATTAGACTCTCCAGATCATCCATCACTTGTTGGAGCTGTTCTTCAGGCTGAAAAAATATGTCATCATTCAAAGATGCTGTTGTAGAATTTCCGCCATCCACTCTTCAGCTTAATCATCAAGGTTATGCATATTAGTCGTGCGACATTTTACATGAAAATGCAGTTAATGGCTGTGATTCATGCAATGTTACATTTAAATAATTGTTAGATATAAAAAAACAAACGGGGTGATCTAAATAAAACCGTTTAACAAAACACTTCTCGATTTTCTCATTTGTATTACTTTACAGGTTGTCTCTCGAAGTATGGATCAAAAACTACCCAAGTCAAGTAACTTTTTTTCCCAAAATTCTGACATCCGAAACTACGCGAATGACCCTGTGTATTGAATAGAATAGAATAGATTTACTTATTCATTTGTAAACATGAGTAGGTAACATACATAGGCATGCAAGATCTTACAACAATTATACAAGTAGCAGTCTTGTTTGGCCTTTCTGGCATACAAATTTTGGTAATTATACAATTCTAAGGTCCGTCTGAAATTCCGTTTGAATCATACTTCGAGGGCAACCAGTAATACGAAGACCTAAGTTCACTGCACCTTGTAAGTAGGTAAAACCTGCTTCATTTCTTCTGTCTCTAGTCTAAGCAGATTTCAGTACACACCTGTGCTTTATTTATCTGACTTTTGTCAAAGGTACTTTTACGTAGACTCAAAAGGTGGGAAGACTGGTTATCAGGACATCCACAAACAAACATTTAGACTTACTGCTGGCGGTGGCCTCGTTGTTGGTACATCAGTGGTCATAACAGGAGTTGTTATAGTCGGTGTCTCAGTTTTAACAGTCTCAGTTACATTAATATATTCGACCGTGGTTACTGGTGCATTTGTGGGAGGAAACCACGACGTAGGTTTACTATAATGAGAGCTGCTTAAAGAACTATTCGTAGTCGTAGTCAAAGCTGTATTATCAGGTGTGGTTGTCCCCTCTTCTGAACTGTCGGAACTTTTGTCGTCAAACTTGAGCTTGTCGACCTAAAATTGTTAGTTAGTTAATTTGTGCTGTGCTGCATGGTTCGGTGCAATTATTTAATTGCTAAGTCATTGAATAGTTTCTTAATTTATTAATAATAATGTAATCATCATTCGATATTAGCCATCACCAAGATAAAGCTGCTTATTTCGCTAAATTGTATTGACGCTGACAAACTAATACGTCTTTGGACACACTCAACCATTTGCTTGAAATATGCATGCCATTATCTAATAAACTATTCTCTTCTATCACTATAGCCAGTCTCCTTAATTCAATATTGATATACAGTATGAGTCCTTATTATGAACATTTATCGAAAAGAGGGAATCTTCGCTTAACTCTAATGAAACTACACAGTTTTTTTATACACAGGGGTTATGAAGCGAACAATTAAAAAAAACATTAAAAAATGTTGTAATTTAATTTAAAAATGTCGATAAAATTAAGCGTATATGCTTTCATCTTGATATGTGCATATTTTAAAGACTCAAACCTGTATTTATTGCCAAAAGAGAATAGACATTATCAAATGTCATATCACAGGAAGTACCGATCGTTTGGGATAACGATAAGCCAGTGAATTCATTAGCTACAGTTAATTTGTTTGTGATTATGTAATGTTAGCCGATCACATACTGTACTTGTAAGTATCGAGCTGTTGCGAAGTTAGTAAATTTTGTGAATTAGATAAAAAATAACATGATATTAATTACTGTCGATGGTTGCACCATCAATTATTCAAATTACGTCTTCGTAAATAAACTTGATTGATACAAATCTGAATTCTGTTTTATCTCAAACAAATAGACGTTGTCATAACTAACTATCAAGCAGCAATATTTAAAAACTTAATTCTATTGATCCTTTCACATTCAATGAGAACTACAATAAACAATCAGTATTGAATCTAACCATATTAAAAAACAGAATCCAACTCAGAACAATGGCAAATTGGCATAGACATGCTTTGAATGCCTTCGAGAGAACAAAATACATGTTCTACCTACTTCTGCATATACTTACAGGGTTTCCAGAGGGAATAATTCCAGGAGTAGGCATCTGCACAGTGACCTGGTGGTTGTACAGAGCTGGGAGCTCAGTCGACATGATGCAGCCTTCGTCGATGGTCGTCACCACTTGTACACCGTCGTTAAAGTTGCCCACGCAAGAGTGGATCTGACACGACACTGTTATTGACTCCACTGGAAAATCAAAATGCATTTGTTCAAAATAGGCTGGTTTCTGGCGACAAAAAATCATGTTTGCTGTATGGAAAGCCCCTAAAAATCTTATTTTATTATATTTGTTGGTATTTGTTGTTAAATTAAAGCGTCAATTTCAGGTCTCATGATTCATGAAATACAGTCTAGCGACAGACGGATAGTGAAGTCTAAGTAATGGGTTCCCCTTGTACCCTTTGGGTACGGAACCAAACAAGCACTTTTCAAATTTAACTTAGGTAGTTTTCCCGTGAACACATGCTGCGCCGACCCTTATTGGGCTCGGGCAGCAATTCAGAAAAGGGCAGGAAGATGATGGTGAATTTTCCCGTGAAAGCGCGACAAACAGAATCACTTTCGCATTTTAAACGTTAGTAAGGACATGTCAATTTTACTGTTTTGAGTTATAAAGATCGTTATCTGATGCATTTTATAATCAGCTATGAACACAATGGTCATCGCCATATAAACATTGGAACGGTCATAATCATAACCTTTTAACGACTTTTAATCTGACCTTTTAATAACACTGAGGTTTTATCTCAAGTACTTAAAGAAAGACAATGTAGACATAAAAGAATTCCAATTTACAAGTTCTGCCGTCAACAATGAATGATATTATCCATAATTGGTGATTTAATCGTCTAGAAGTGACATTGAGATGAATATAAGATGTTACAAGTAAGAAGTGCAGAATTGGTTTACAATTTATTTCCATGTAGACCTAATTGTGTTACAGGTCCTCTTTATTCAATACATTTTGGGTATGTCTAAGAAGAGGAAACGTATCTACATAAAAAAAATGTTTAATTAATTTTACGTGATTGCCTAATCTTATACTATTTTCAAGAGTTTGATTGTTTATAAATTTGCTTGAATACGATTACAATATTGCATAACCCATTTATCGAGGTTGGCTTATAGGTTTACAAATCTTCGGGTGCGCGGAATAGCTTGCGAAAAACAATGATGAATAAGATCTTTTGACAAATTAATTTTCAGAACGAAAAACATAGCATGAAGATAAGTTTAGCCCAGTAATTAGGTCTCAATGTCAATGTACAATTAGGTCTGTGTGTGAAGAAACTACATATTATTATAACAAGAGCCACGGCCGCTTGTCTCAACTGTTTAACCTCTGCACTGGGAACGTATGTTACTAATTAGATAATAAGCACGAATGTATTATAATCTGATACGATGGGTATGAGTAACATAGACAATTTAAGTCCTAGAAATATAAATTACTAGCCGTTTTCCCGCGGTTTCACTCACATCCCGTGGGAATTACTGCCCGTACCCGGATAAAATATAGCCTATGTCACTCGTGGCTAATGTAGCTTTCGAATGGTGAAAGAATTTTTAAAATCGGTCCAGTAGTTTTTGAGCCTATTCATTACAACCAAACAAA
>NWSH02000560.1:11443517-11456742 GCA_002382865.2 Heliothis virescens
GCCGTTTTCCCGCGGTTTCACTCACATCCCGTGGGAATTACTGCCCGTACCCGGATAAAATATAGCCTATGTCACTCGTGGCTAATGTAGCTTTCGAATGGTGAAAGAATTTTTAAAATCGGTCCAGTAGTTTTTGAGCCTATTCATTACAACCAAACAAACAAAGTTTTCCTCTTTATAATATTAGTATAGACTAGCCGTTTTCCCGCGATTTCACTCGCGTCATGAAATACTGCTTGTACCCGCTACTCGGTGGTAATGTAGCTTCCCAACAGTGAAATAATTATTAGAATCAGTTCAGTAGATTCGGAGCCTATTCGTTACAAGCAAACAAATCATTCCTCTTTACATATTAGCATAGAAGTGTAAACCAGTCTACTTTTTCTTTTACTAAAGTAGAAAGTAAGTTAAACTTCCTGAACGTAATGACCTTAGTTTATAATTGTGATTGAAAAAACTTTTTATAAATGACTCACCAAACTCATGGTTATCAGCCAAACAGAAATAAACAGGTTTCATATAAACTATTTCTATGCCATCCCAGGTGCCTGGCTGCACTGGTTGCATCCTCGGATTCAGTTGCAAGTGAAGTATCACAGTCTTCCCATCCAAAAACAATTTCTTGAACTTCATCCCGTAAAATATGTCCTTCTCTTTTGGGTTCAAATCTGGATGAGATATCTTAAAATCAGTCAGAATCGCTTCAAATGCTTTTGGATCCTGAATCTGTTCTAAACCCCCGTTAATCTTGTAGTAGTTTGTCGAATAGAAAATGTATTCTTTCAATTTCTTCTCCCAAATCTTCTTCAGTCTTTCTATATTGTCGAATGTGTATTCTTTGGTTAAGGCTAGCTTGACAGCGAAGTTATATCGGAGGGATTGTTCCTCTCTCACCCAGAGAGCTTTGTTGGATTCGGAGACGAGGAAGTTCATTGAGTCTATATGAACGCACCAATAGTAGCCATCGCCTATGGGCTTGAGGACGTATGAAAATAGTTTGTTGTGTATATCGTCTTGGCTAATTTTGACAGGTGTGGGGTGAAACGTCTCGGAGTCGGTGAAGCAGTAAATGTTGTCCTCAGCAACGTTATCGGATACGGTTAGTATTAACTTGTTTTGTCTGTGGAGATAATGGTTATTGCAATTTTAATAATTATTTATCAATCAGTAGACATGAAAATCTGGGTACAATGAAGACCCATCAAAATAAGAGTTGTGTACTTACTCATCAGCACTAACTATCAAATCCACTTTTCTTAATTCAATGTTTTTCTCACAAATAACGTCAAAGAATACGTAGGAACTGTTCACCAAGTCCCATATGCCATTTCTGATAACTCCATATGAAGTTTCATTTCCATTCGTTTCAATATTGGCATCCAATCCCCACTCTGCCGGTGGTGTCTAAAATGTGATTAATTTATTGAATAATACAAAATGAGCACTACATAATGAGATGAAGCACATATACGGACATAAACAAGATACGACTGATTAAAATTGAAGCTCAATTTTAGACGTTTTCTTTTAATTTGGAAGAAATAAGTAAAACGAAAATAGACTCTACAAAGTGTGGAACTGCTGCAAAAATTGGGCTTCAAAAACTAAGTGAATTCACTATAAAAAGCCTAGACAAAACTTCTTTCTGGTTAAAAGCTAAGCAATGGATTTTTAGACATATAATTAATGCTACTCCAAATTTAATTCATGCAGTCATTAGTTACTATTGATACACATGAAACAAGTGAAAAGTTCGCACCAGCACCCAAACGTCCCGGAATACGGGCTGCGAGCTTCGGAACGACAACCTGCGACCGCATGAAGCTGTATTTCTGGTTTCATACCTACAACAGCCCCATGTTTCGAGCTCAAAAGGGCTTTGAGTGATCGAAGGAGATATTAATGGAAACCAGCCACCACAGTCCAATAGCTAATAAAAACAAAACATTCTAAAACAACAAAAGCAGCGTTTGATTGGTCACTAACATTTAATATTAAACAACTCAACATTTGAGACTACAGAACAGACAACACTCTTTAGACTGACATGAACATTAGAAATATGAAAAACATGTACAAATAATCTGATTTGAGAAGTAACATCTCACACTTCAATCATTTAGCACTTACAAATCAAGAAAACTTATGTTTGTTTCAAAACTATGTATTTTCAGAAATGTTTAAGAATGCTTTTAAAGATTCTTTTAACATCAAAGACAATGTTACACTGATGGACATGAAATAAACAAGATCGTAAAGAAAATGGAACTCACCGTAGCGTTTTCATTGACGATCTGACTGTGACGTTGAGGGTCGTACGTAATACCCAGAGGATAAACAGGAAACGATCCAGAGATGTGCAATAGTGGATTGTTTGAATATCTCCAGCCGTTGTATAGGACTGTACCTCCTCTTTTCTCGCATATTTCCTTTGATTGGAACCATGTTGCTCTTACTGCCCCACCTCCGACAGCAGTTGCTGGTGACAAGCAGGTCGCTTTAGGAGCCCAAAACCTCCAAGAGCCTTTGAAATCCTCACACCCATCCGTCGACATAGATTCTGCATCTCCATACGGCTCTACAAGACAGTATCTATAAAACTGTTCATCGCATCTCGTGGTGGTATAATTATTTACAGGATCTATAACTACACATAGTTCTTCTTCAATACCCTTTTGTGGATTGTCTACTTCGAAGGTAGATTCTAAGAGGGACCCTGTCGTTTTAGTGTAGGAATAGTCGATGAAGGGTCCTCCAGGGTACAATGATTTGTACTCTGTCCATAATACTAATTCAGACTTTGTAAGATTTAAACTGTTGTACAGTTTGGAAGTGTATAGGTTGCCGCTGCACCCTACATATTTGTCTGCTAATTTTTCGGGGCCTTTCAGTCGGTAACAGTACGGTTCTCCTTTGATGTTGGAGTAAGCTACCTGGAATCCTATTGGGCATAATACTTTTCTCTTGGATTTCTTTGCTTCGAACGCAGGTTGTAGCAATAACAGGAGTATTACAGTAGCTAAGGTGGGTATTCGATGAGCTTGGACCATCTGAAATGAAACGAAAAAGCAACGTTTAAATTCATATTAACAAATTACTTTAGAATTAAAATTATAAATACATTTCATTACACAGGAAACAGATATGCAGCGCTGGAAATAAAAATCGGTTTTATGCATCGCAAATTAAAAAATTAACCAAGAATTCAACAAATTCGTTTTCCCTGTGTACAAAATGTGATTTGGGATGTTCATGATTTCGAATTGTTGATATTAATCTTATCTAAGCGTGAATATTATCCGAAGATATTTTCGACAATAAAGCACTCAACACTATTGCTGATACAGATATGCCTACGAACATTATCATATAACAGCTGATTGCGTAAAATTCGGCAAATCACCTGGAACCAATTTTCGCATGAAATGATAAAGTGCCATTTTATACTTCATGTATAGGACGGTATTTATCACATTTATAAGGTTTTCCTGCCTCTATCTTTATAATTATCCAATAGGAGATATGGAACTGTTGAAATAGAGGCGAGATTCTACCTGTGTGTGGCAATGTGCAGTACTGTGATGCACACAAATGATTCTCTGGAATACTCGCTCTATCAAATAGAACAACATTTAGAACATTTTTAAATGTTCGCGAAATTGCAACGCTTACCTGTAGACTTAACGCTAACGCGTATGAATACATATTTTATTCGTGAACATATATGCGGAATACAGTGGAATTTCGCCATAATTAAGAATTTAGTATCAGGTAAATACAATTTTGGGATCAGTTTATCGGGGCACGGTGATTTCAATCACCCATATGTATACCTAATGGGCAGCCTCGCTATAAGCAAACTGACAGACAGGTAAATAAGAATTGAAAAAGGTACTGGTATAGAGTAGGCGGGCGGCAAAACGTACGGTCTTACTACAAAAAAGTTAAACAGGTGATCGTCATGTGTTTAAGAAAATTGTGTATGAAGATTTTTCTAAAACAAGTGATGATCGCGTGTTTAACTTATTTTTAGTAAGAATAACTGTGTTTTAGGGTCCAATGTTTGGACTGCGGGTTGTTCAAAAGAGTTACCGCGGCCCTGGGACACAAAGGGCTCCCGAAGGAACACGGTGGGTTTTAATCAGTAAAAGTCTGACACTCCCTCACGCTGTCACCCACAGCGGGAGAGGTCATATTGATGATTTCCCATCAATGAAAAAAAAGGCCCAATGTTTGTTTTTATAAACTTCAAAACATAATATGTATAACAAGGAAGGAAAAATTCATAAAACTCATAGATAAATGTGACGCTAAATTGATCTTTAAAAACCACGTCATTACCTATCTAGCTAGTTTAGCAAGCAAATTATATTTTATCAGCACAGATTTTGTCGTATCATCTATTATAGGTATGTATACCCTACTATTATTTAATTGTTGTTATAAAAACAACAAACAAATTATCAGCGTCACTGGCTTCAAAATCATAATTTAGTTTTTCAATGATTGAAATTCTATTGGAATTTAGTCGCAATATAGCAAATTGAAGATATTTATGAGTTTTTTATTTTTTTTATTTAGTATGTACAGTGACAGACTACAGGTTAAGACATTCAACACAGTTAAGATCACAAACAGTACATTTTGAAGTCCAATTATTCCTGTACACAACATTCTGCTCTGATTAGGACTGTTTTTTTCCATACACACTGAAATTCGATCCATCGCAGCTGTAATACATAGAGGTATGGGAAAACCATTTCAAATTCATTCTTAACATAGATAATTTTTATTAAGTTCCAAAAAAGTTAAGATGTAAAGCCCATTACAAAAACAACATATTATAGCATTCCGGTAGCCTTTGTCCATTAGCGAAATCATGACGAATGCTCCACAAACACTCAGTGTGAGATTGAATTAAATTTGTGGTAAAACAAAAAAACATGCCAAAGTAATTGTTACTTAATTCTAGTGACCTTAATCACGAAGGTGAGGTTCAGTTAAACTACTGTTAATTTTTGATCGTTTGTTTGTTTATTTAGATTATTGTAGAAATGTTCTTTATAAGCATGTGATAATATTTGATATCCAGTAAACACTTAAGGTATGGTTTAAACTTTTATGGCATTTTTTTTAAATACTTTATCAAGTAAGTGAATGAGGTTTGAACTAGTTTGTCATATATGAGGTTTATTTATAGACCCCAATAAATCTTTTGTGTATTCTATTGAGCTCACTAACTTTAAAATGGTTCAATTTACCAATCTTTTTACAGCCCACTTGGTCTTATTCTCGTATTGTTCGGTAAATGGCCAGCGCCGGGGACGAAGCCAATGTCAATAATATTTTTCGACCACAGCTGATAAACGAGGCATTTGTCGATAAATGATTGAGCACCTCATTAACTAATGGTACCATATTATTATCATTCAGGTAAGTGACTGATTGTCACACATTACCAGTCAGTAGGACGAGCCACTCTCCGCTATCATGATACGATTTTGATTCAATTTCTTGATAACTTGCTGATAGCTTAATGAAAAAATAATCGCATTTTTCCTTAAAAGATAATGGCTTTCTGCGTAAGCGACGGCGCAGACAAGCGGTAGTATTATTATAAATTACAAAAAAATGTTCTCTCACCTTCATTGCTTTAAGTGACCTGAGCGCGAATGATGAATAGTCCTTCGTGCCAGCTCATCTTATAGACCCATTTAAGTCTCTCTGCTGTAGGAACTAAGGTTCAAACTTGCTTGCTCGTTTCTGTATTCGCTTGTTTGGCAGTTTCGTCTGAAAAGATTAAAGAGTGTCATTAATGTGAATAGTTAACCTTTTTGAGTGGCAGTTCAGATGTCAAGGGATCATGATTTAATTGGCCTTAATTTTTGCACAATAAGGGTAGGTTGTTATCCGTCTGTACTCGTAATTTGGTATTGGAGCTATTATTTGTAATTAAGGTTTCGATGTGAAAGTTTTGGCTTGCATTCCTTATTTTTCGACAGGTACCGACTTCCCGAGTCGTACCTCATATTCCAACCGATATCATAATGACATAGCAGCGGTTTATACTGACTTGTAATAATTAACTGATCAATTTCAAAAACCGCAGTTAACCGTAAAAAGTAATTAAATAATATCTACAGTTTCCGCCAAAAAATCAACAAAGCGAACGCAACAAGCCAACAAAACCTATATGAGCCTTATCCTAACAGCTTTAAAATATAATATGGATTGTATAGTCTCATTTCACATGGTACAGACGACACCACATCAAGTTACCTGTCAAATTACCTGTTAATCTGTCGAATTTCTGCAATAGATTTTCAACCTTATCACAATAGTGGAAGGTTAATGTTCAATTGGTAAAATTTAACAGATTTGGATAGACTGACTTGCTGTCGACTGTACCTGCTAATTCCAGTAGCGTGATAAGCACCAATTAATTGGTAGAAATGATCTGAATGCGTCATGGGCATCCATTAGGCTGGTCATTTGAAAAAAGAACTATCCCAACAGCAAAGGTCAAGACAGTCTTATGATCAATAGTAAATCCGTGTCAAGGGTATATTTTTTGTAGAAAATGGATTGATGGTGACTTTTTTATAACTATTTAAAATGCGTATTTGATAAAAACTGCACCCGTTACTTCATATAACAAAGAAACAATGAACGGATTTGTATTTCTTGCTTTTATGTGACGCTAAAAAGGTAATTTCCATGAAGTATGTAGTCTTTGGTAATTCCCCTCTCACTTGACTTCTAAATACTATTTAAGTGCGTTGCTGTATGAAATATAAACATGATACTAGATTTCTATGATATAAATTAATGTGGTACATGATCAGTTTATTAGATTTGCATACGTTTCGTATTATCAGTGTGTTATAATCAACCAGATATTGTCTATTCTATGGTGTGCAATGCGTTACATATTCCCGTTGCATCTACTCAAAAAAAATCATCAATAGTGCAAAAAAAATACGAAAGAAATACGCTGTTCCTTTATCTAGAAAAAATAAAAAATAAAGTTAGTATAAAATGTATCTCTGAACAACGTGCAAATGATAAGAGTATCGTAGCGTGCCTTATCAGTCTACCGTGAGTCAGTTCACCTCGAGATCTATTTGCCTGTGATGGCGTCACAAACATCTATGTTTGAGATGAAAGTATTTGCTACAAACACATTTCCAGAAACTGTCATATTTGTTTACTGTTTACTGCGATTGTGAGTAATCAAGGTATTGTTAACTATTCCCTTTGTAAATGAATGGAATCTTATCGATGTAGTAGAAGGTTTTTTGCGTCTGTATCAAAAATATGTGTAGCTAAATGTACCTACGTAATTAACGGGCTGGCATCGCGCCATTTAATTAATTACCCGGTAGACGATGTATGAAATTGATATTTTTTAACAGCATAAAACGGTCCTATGATGTTCTGATAACCAATTCATACAGTAGCTATTCCTAGCCAGATTCAAAGTTAAAGTCAAAGCTTCATTTGACCCACTACAGGATCCTATAAGTCTTTCCAGAAGATCATTGATGACCTACAATCTATTGTGTTTTAGAAAAAATGACAACGACCCTTTCAGTAGTTACGAAACTAATTCAAGTGAAACATTAACAAACTGATTGTTATTTTTCTTTGTTTGAACGCTGGCGCTGTTATTCTACTTTCAGTTTTATTTACATACAAATTAACTATCATTGACCACGTAAATGGCGATTAATTTTCACCATAGAGGTAATTAGTAAGCGTTGCATGTGCACTCAAGCCGATGCACATTAATTAATTCAAATCAACTGCATACATGTTCTGGCGAATACGCGACATGAATTTAGCACATTAATTATGATCTACCACTAACGCAGACAATTAACGTTAATATACAATATCCTTTGCTATCATTTGGATACAGAGGGAAGGCATTATTAATTACATATTCATAGTTATTTTTTGGTCAAAATAATCATGTAAAAAACCGGTCAAGTGCGAGTTGGACTCGCGCGCGAAGGGTTCCGTACCAAGCTGTAGGCTTGGTACGGAACCCTTCGCGCGCGAGTAACAGATGGCGTTGTATTCAAATTGCACTGTCTTTATAATTTATTGTATGGCGACCCCCCTTAATATATAACTTTTTTTAATTTTTAGTATTTGTTGTTATAGCGGCAACGAAAATACATCATTTGTGAAAATTTCAGCTTTCTAGCTATCACGGTTAATGAGATACAGCGTGGAGACAGACAGACAGACAGACAGACAGAACGGAACTAGTATAAAGAGTAACTTGAATGTCACAGTTAAATAAACTATTAAGAAAAAACGTCTTGATTCTACTTATCTACAACAAGGCTCTATTTAAGTAAGGTCTTATTCAGAAAGAAAACAATAATCGTATAAATAATGTGGTATAAGATGTTGAACCTCAAAAAACCAGTGAGCAAAAGATTTTCATGTATCATTTTTAAAACACTAGCTTCTGCCAGCGGTTTCACCCGCATCCCGTGGGAACTACTCGACACGCCCGGATAAAAAGTAGCCTATAGCCTTCCTCGATAAATGGGCTATCTAACAAATCGGACCAGTAGTTAGTAGTAGTAGACCTGAGATTAGCGCGTTCAAACAAACAAACTCCTCAACTTTATAATATTAGTATAGATTTGGACATACCAAACTGGAACCTGGACTTATACAATACACTAGCCTACTATGACATATACATATATAACATACGAGTAAGTATATACATATAAATGGGTGCGCTATTGTTACAGCACGTATCTTTTCGAAGTCGAATATTTATAAATGACAAGGAATACAGTTATTGAATCGTCACAGTTTTCACGCCTTCAAACCGTGACCGGTTGATAACCAAATTTTCATTAACTTCGAGTACCTCTATCTATATAGGTCTGCAGTTTTCACACGTCTACACTAATATTACAAATTGTACCCATTACAATATAACAATAGGTGTCATTTTTGTGGAAATCCTCATACGTATTGAATTATTCTTCTTATAGTATAAATAAGCTAATTTGCATTGGTAAGATAACTAATAAGTGGCACTCATTCAAAGGTTGCGTCCCCTTCAAGCAGTATACCTATATTCATTCCTTAAATACAAGACAGATCAATATCGGCCAGTCAACCTCATTACAGTAACAAATGTCGACAAAGAAACGAACTCATAGATCACACAATTGAGTGAGGGCAAGCCTATGAACTGTACTTATTAGGAGTACTTATGGGATGTAGCTTACAGCTAACAGACAGAGTAAATACATGATTTAAGAAGTTCCATAGCTATAAAAGAAATCGTTGAAAAAAATATACAGATTAAGGCATTGTATGAGCCAAATATCTACGGGAACACCGATGCATCAGGTAAGATTTACCGTGTTGTATCTTGTTCTATCTATAAAATATATTCTCACAAATTGTAGGATATTTTTTGCAGTATCCACTCTGGTAAATGTCTCTATCAAAGATAAATTGCTATCAAAAACAAGGTAAACTGGATTATGTACCTACTGTAAAGCTAAAAGCAGATTGTATTCACAGAATTCGTGACAGAATTTTCGTCCGAGATAAAATGTATAGGATAAAAAAGTACGTAGGTAAATCATGAGTAAAAAAGTTCTTTTCAGCAACATCATTCCTCAGATACACCTAGATTTTTACATCGTACCTACTATTCTAACTATGTAGCAGAGTTGATTTTCTGCGTTTTTTTCTATACACATTGGGTGCAACGCATTGCTCACTAGATCAACACTTTTATGGCGTATTTACGCTGAATAAGTATTGGCCACGTCACAGCGGGAATAAATATAGCCTCTTTTAATACTAGAGATATAACTACACTTTATGGTTTGTGGCCCAAATTCATCAACAACATAAACGGTTTTCTTAAAACACCGGCTTACTGCGAATTTTCACGTCAAAGTAAACAGTCGCTTTAAGAAAAATATACGTTTTAATGTCGATGAAGTTGAGCTTTAATTAGATAAAGTTACCTCCAATTAAATGTGTTATGTACGTACTAGGTACTCAATTTTGAATATCGGTAATTCTAAACAGGAACTACAATTTACATCATAATCTTTGACAAATACATAACAATTGCATCCATTAATACATCATTATCAGTAACTCCGTAAAAACCTGACATGTGATTGTTCAATTATATCTTTGTATTAATGTATTGACAATAGGATGAGATAATTGAGCTATATAAACTGAAGATTTTATAAGAAGTACAAAACAGTAAACGGCTTACGTCAGCCATCAACTATCATCACATCATAATCAAAATGATTTGTGAAACTTAAAATAAATATTTAATCACTACAAACATATGACGTACTCATACCGGGCAAAAATCTTATGAATCATCTGTTTGATTAGCAAAGGAAAAAATATATAAACATGAACAATTGAAAATAGCGAAGGAAATGATAAATAAGGAAATGAATCCTTCAGCCGTCGTAAAGACTGCGATAATGAAACCTCAGTTTCACGCCTTTTTTCCATGTTGTGAATGTGCATACGTACTACGTACCATGCTGTTGGTGGTATATTTTATATATTATTTAATGGCAAAAACCTTGTATATTTTCATTTCATTAGATTTACAATAAAAACTACGTAGTTACTTACCTACCATACTATACATATCACTCAACATTTAGACGTCACTAACCGTACAAATCTTTTCACACGGCATCGAAGACCGTTGGTATCTCTTAATGAAGTCCCACTCCCATAAATATTTACCCACCTTCGCAATCAAGGACTCTTTCATGCTAAATATTTAATTGAGCCAAAATCAACTGACCATTTGGCAGTCGACATTGCTGGGATGTTTTTCTGTTGTTTTCCGATATCAAAGCGAATGAATTCGTTCAAGGTATCCGAAAGTAATTGGGTCGTTAAGCCGACCGCAATCTCTGGCGTGCCACAAAGACCCCTATTTTTAAATCTGGATTGGTACATTCCCTTTAGGATTCCATTGTTTGTTTGTTTAATTAGGGATTCTTTTGATCCAGCTCTAAATTTTAAAGAAACAATTAATGATCGACGTTTTTGAACTTCACCATCAACGGCGTGGGAAATAAATCATTCAATTTAATTTACTACCGAGTATTTAAACAGTGCACTTTATCTGTAAAGATGCAATCGCAAGAAGTCTGAAAACAATAAAATCTTTTTTCGCTACTTCATAGCACACGAGAATTTCATGTGAATCAATTACATTGTACCGATGAGATCTCTAATTAACAATGAAATACTGTGGACATATCGCGACTTATTACCAAAGATAAGGCGATTGCCGGCATTTTGTTCGACGATAGACAATAACGACATACCTCCTTTCACTTAATTACCGAGGAAGGCGCACTTGTTCGCTCACACAAACCATAATGCTTCGGCTTCTCACGGAAAATTCACTTCCCTGTGAATTACAGAGTATTGTGCGCACGCTATTTACTATAGCATTAGCATTAAAAGAGTTTAAAACACAACGGTAATGTGGCAATAAAAAGAATATTATTGTACTCGAGTTTATTATGGTATTCCGTGATGAGATCGGTATGATTGATTCGTGTCTCGCTGGGTATGTTCGCACTGATGGTATGCAGTCATTTATAGTAATAATGAAGATATTTATACCTGCGTACAATTATCCAATAAAATAAAATATTTTTTAAATTATAATTAATTCTAAATGCATTTTTTAATAACCAAAATCAAATGTAGCACTAAATAACTGCCAATCCACTTTGTCACAATTATGTTGATTTAATCACACTGTCCATTAAAATTTGACTCAAGAGAAAGCTCTAAAGCCAGAGGCATTATTTCAAGTTCTCATGAGAAACATTCTGACAACTTACGCCACATAATTGTACCATAACGGGCGCTACATAACATTTTTAATTAATTTAATGTCATTATCTTTAAAGCTGGCGTTATAATATTTTTATTAGTTATGTAAATCATAAAACTAGTACCTTCCTATAATATCTTTGCTCACGCGAAGGTCTAATTTGGTAGATATAATCATCACATTTGCCTGTAAATGTCCGCTCCTAGATTTAAGTCTGGCTTGGGAACACTTTAATAAGTGACCTTGACCTTTGTATTTAATGTACTTGCATATTTTAAACTCTGAGTTGTTTTCCAAAAACAGTAATTACTGCAATACCGACGTTTTGTTACCACACTCGAAAAAAAACAACATGTGTTTAGCAGAAATTCAACAACAACGGTAATAATAAAAGCTTTTAAAATCAAGATCAGTACGATTTCTGAAATTGGAAGACATAAATCTTGGTTTGATTGGATTTCAAGGGAACGTTAATCCCTTTGTAATGTATGAATTGATGCAATTGCAACACGAAGCAATTTTTATTCCCTTTATCCTTGTGAAAACTTGCTACTGAACTATAAACGAATGTTCAACATACATCTTGCTAGCATCTGTAAGGAACATAACTTCTTTGTATCATCAAATCGCACCGGTGTACTACGTTATATCAGCGGCACTTTAGACGCAATCATTTAAATCATCGATCTTTACGATATAAATGATAGTTCAAAGGTTTCTCCAAGTCGGTAGATATTGGTTTAGACCACTTCAATGCATCAGTTTCGTTTGTATTCTAAAATATTTAACCAACATCATAATATAATATCGTTCTTATATTTAATTATCAAGTTATCCAACGTGTTGAAAGTAGTGCAGAAAAAACGTATGTTTTACAGAAGGAAAGTGCATATTACTGCGACTGCGACTGGGCATCTAGGCGCATGACTGCACACTGCGGGAGCAAAAAACTGTCGCATCCGACTAATTAATAGACCGTTTTTGTAGCGAAGAAACTGAAGATATTAATCAAACTAGTCTGTGAATACTGTTTAGTTTATCGTGGTGATGTTATTAATATACTCTATGAACAAAGTATCTAGTATTGCTGGCTTCTTTTGCTTTGGCTTCACGACACCACTTTTAGCTGGACTTGAGGGCCGCAGTCTACAGTACCGATAGAAAAGGTAGAATCTACTAAAATCAATCTACTGTCACCTGTCACTTAATATATGATGTATAACTTTATAAAAAGTAAAAGTTAAATAATTCGCATATACCTACGAGGTAATAAATAAGTACACAATGTACGATACAAATAACAAACAAATGAAACAAAATGCCATCACG
>NWSH02000560.1:11456998-11484660 GCA_002382865.2 Heliothis virescens
AAGAATATTATTGTACTCGAGTTTATTATGGTATTCCGTGATGAGATCGGTATGATTGATTCGTGTCTCGCTGGGTATGTTCGCACTGATGGTATGCAGTCATTTATAGTAATAATGAAGATATTTATACCTGCGTACAATTATCCAATAAAATAAAATATTTTTTAAATTATAATTAATTCTAAATGCATTTTTTAATAACCAAAATCAAATGTAGCACTAAATAACTGCCAATCCACTTTGTCACAATTATGTTGATTTAATCACACTGTCCATTAAAATTTGACTCAAGAGAAAGCTCTAAAGCCAGAGGCATTATTTCAAGTTCTCATGAGAAACATTCTGACAACTTACGCCACATAATTGTACCATAACGGGCGCTACATAACATTTTTAATTAATTTAATGTCATTATCTTTAAAGCTGGCGTTATAATATTTTTATTAGTTATGTAAATCATAAAACTAGTACCTTCCTATAATATCTTTGCTCACGCGAAGGTCTAATTTGGTAGATATAATCATCACATTTGCCTGTAAATGTCCGCTCCTAGATTTAAGTCTGGCTTGGGAACACTTTAATAAGTGACCTTGACCTTTGTATTTAATGTACTTGCATATTTTAAACTCTGAGTTGTTTTCCAAAAACAGTAATTACTGCAATACCGACGTTTTGTTACCACACTCGAAAAAAAACAACATGTGTTTAGCAGAAATTCAACAACAACGGTAATAATAAAAGCTTTTAAAATCAAGATCAGTACGATTTCTGAAATTGGAAGACATAAATCTTGGTTTGATTGGATTTCAAGGGAACGTTAATCCCTTTGTAATGTATGAATTGATGCAATTGCAACACGAAGCAATTTTTATTCCCTTTATCCTTGTGAAAACTTGCTACTGAACTATAAACGAATGTTCAACATACATCTTGCTAGCATCTGTAAGGAACATAACTTCTTTGTATCATCAAATCGCACCGGTGTACTACGTTATATCAGCGGCACTTTAGACGCAATCATTTAAATCATCGATCTTTACGATATAAATGATAGTTCAAAGGTTTCTCCAAGTCGGTAGATATTGGTTTAGACCACTTCAATGCATCAGTTTCGTTTGTATTCTAAAATATTTAACCAACATCATAATATAATATCGTTCTTATATTTAATTATCAAGTTATCCAACGTGTTGAAAGTAGTGCAGAAAAAACGTATGTTTTACAGAAGGAAAGTGCATATTACTGCGACTGCGACTGGGCATCTAGGCGCATGACTGCACACTGCGGGAGCAAAAAACTGTCGCATCCGACTAATTAATAGACCGTTTTTGTAGCGAAGAAACTGAAGATATTAATCAAACTAGTCTGTGAATACTGTTTAGTTTATCGTGGTGATGTTATTAATATACTCTATGAACAAAGTATCTAGTATTGCTGGCTTCTTTTGCTTTGGCTTCACGACACCACTTTTAGCTGGACTTGAGGGCCGCAGTCTACAGTACCGATAGAAAAGGTAGAATCTACTAAAATCAATCTACTGTCACCTGTCACTTAATATATGATGTATAACTTTATAAAAAGTAAAAGTTAAATAATTCGCATATACCTACGAGGTAATAAATAAGTACACAATGTACGATACAAATAACAAACAAATGAAACAAAATGCCATCACGAAATTTTCAGCAATCAGCTATTTACAAAAAAATACGATAGCTATACGAAGAAACACGGCAATAAACGATACGTTTATTCTGAATAAACAATAACTTTCGATTTCATGAAATTATTCGATATGGCCATAAAACATTAACAGCATGCAATAGAAACAAACATGGCTATGCATAATTAGTTGATGCAAATGAGACTGCTAACTATTCGTTTACCAACGTACGAATGATGGTTGGAGCGACTCGACAATGCTTGGTTGATCGTGGTAAAAAATCTTGCTACGATTATGTGACCGTGAGTGTAATGAACGTATAGGGTTGTCACAGCTGTTTAACCTTTGTGAATCGTTATTATAAATGCTTCATTTTGTGACTTCAAGCATGACTATTATGAAGTTTTAATATTTTTATGTGCGTTGTCAGTTTTATTCATGTCTACAAGTAGAGTGAGTTACAAAAAGTTGGATAAAGGCTTATCTGTTGTAATTCTCAAATTACTGTAAAGGCATTAACCTACTACGGAATTTAGTGCAATTTTCAATTTCCCTGTTTTAGAGTTACGAGTTTCCTTTGAAATTTTTTTAAATACTTTTGGTGAAACGTAAACGATTATTTAATATTTTTAAACAAATAAAACTATTATCTAAATATCTATGGTAGCTGCGTCTTAAAATGGTCTATGTATGCGAATCATCATTTAGTAGCCTGTATATTTTTGACAACCCTGGTATAAAGACGAGTCGGGCAAAGGTCAGGTCAGGACAAGCGACTGTGAGAGCGAGGTACTTCCACATCAGAAGTCTTTATCGCCTCCTATAAAAACTATAAACACACTTGAAACTACTGCACTTTTTGTAACACTTCCTATGTAATTATTATAGTCTTTTGTAATTATAACTTTGCTCTATTAAACGATGGTTACTATGTTATTCTTATCTTTATCTTAGGTATTATCATCTTTGCACTTCAGGTTGCTAATCTCGAAATATATAACAGTTTGAAGTTTAGCACCCACATAAAAAAGTAGAGAAAGATATTTGATTTTTAAATTTTCGAAGAAAATATTTCTTTCGTCATCATCATGTCAGGATATTTTTAAAACTAAACAATAAGAGTTCTCGCACCCTTTTAACGGGCAGTTAATGAAGTACGGAGATGTTATTATGTCTAATTGTCTAGAAGAATTCGCTAAGGCACTAACCAAAATGGCATCCAGACTTCACGCGGCTACTGATAAGATTTCACAAGTCACACCTTAGTTTAGTTAAATAAGAGCAATGTAAGATTACATTGATAAGTTAAAAAAGCGAACAATTGATAAACTAAGAATAGAAAGACGATAGAAACATTTCGAGAAGGGTTTGTTTTGTTATATGTAAGATACTGTTAATAAAGCTAGAAGAATGTAAATATGTATTAACATTACTAAGGGTCAATGAATATATAGTTACCTATCACGTCATCAGCATCAATCCTTCACTTGAAGCTAAGTTATTTGGTAGATATAATATCTACATCTGCCTGCTAAAGGCGAGGGTACAAGACTGCCTTGCGATATTTTTACGATGCCTCGCCCTAAATGCTAAGTTCTCCTTACATGTATGTATATATTTAACCAGAATCCATGCACTTACTATATCTATTGATATTAACAAAAAACAGTTACAAGTATTAATTTCTAAGTATCTAAAAATACAAAACTTAAAACTATAGAATTAAAAAGCGCGTCGAATAATTGATCCTCATCGCTGTCTTGCATTTACTTGAACAACTTTTAGTCACACATATATCTTATTACACCTAAAAATACATCACAAAGAGTAATACATCACATTGGATTCCGGAAACCGATATAGCTATCTATAGAAATCACGTGGTGATAATATCTTATTTTCAACCGACATCATAGGTAACGATAGACATAAAATAACTTAAGCATGACAATAGTAATAAAACAGGTAAATAGTCGTAAGACAGGGCTTGCTCTCCGGTCCATATGGAGCGTAAACTATGCGACACTAAAATCTGACTACACACTAAAGACACGTATAGAAGGCTAGTTAGGTCTTACAGAAAGATCCTACAGTATTTTCTATGGAGAAATACTTTAAAGCCCTTACCTTGCCAGGGTTAAAATGCAGATTAGTACAGATGCCAGCAAACGAACATTAACCTCCAACTAAAGTGATAAGGTGGAAAATCTATTGAAGAAAGACAGATTGACGTGTTGGCGTTTGTACATAAAAATGCGTGTCATCCCAAACGTATTTATGATATTTTTGTTTTTCCTGCAATTAACTACCGTGAATGATTTAATTAGAAAGTTTACCTTCTGCATTTAACTTGATCTACAGCCAAACATTAGACAGTATTATGATTTATCTACAGGTATTTACTGACGTCATAGTTCACGTGAAATGACGTCACTATCGTAAATACCACCGGAAGCTGTAGTTACTGACGGAAACATAAGATTGTACTGAGACAAATTATTTACAAACAAATGTAGTAACTTTGATGTTTGTTTATAGTTTGTACAATATTGTGCAAGACTGGCGTTGTGTACAGCTTTATTATTTTGCTGGGTTTATACGACAGTGACTTTGGTTTCATTATCTCGTCTAAAAGGCGATAAAAATAGGACAGTTCGAAATTGCGATTAAATTCCAGTAAGATAAAGACTATGTTGCATTCTCACTAAACTACTAACTAAAAGTAAACTAATTATTTTTAAAATGTTTCACTCAATATCTAACACATGTAAGATATTGAGTGAAAAAAGAGCTCTTCATGAAAAGACGAATTGAAACATTATCCCGCATCTACTCATGTAAATTTTATAATTTTATTAGCTTCTGCCAGCGGTTCCACCCGCGTCCCGTGGGAACTACACGGCGCACCCGGATAAAAAGTAGCCTATAGCCTTCCTCGAAAAATGGGATATCTAACACTGAAAGAATTTTTCAAATCGGACCAGTTCAGTTTCAATTGGAAACCAGTAGTACGTACCTGAGTTTAGCGCGTTTAAACAAACAAACTCTTCAGCTTTATAATATTAGTATAGATTTTATATCAAGCCCAGAAGGTGAGGTATTAAGTATATATTTCAGATATAAGAGACCGATATCATTTTTTTGTGCTAAATAACCCTTTTATCAAAGCAGGCCACTAGCTACTAGTGTGAAGTAGAGCCCACGGGACGCGGACGACACCGCTGGCGAAGCTAGTGTAGGTTACACCTGTAACTCTACAACACAACCCTAGAGGGCTTCGAAAATTTAGGAATTTCAATTTACCCACAACAGGGCTGTCTTCATATTTCATACCCACGTTGACGTAACACACTTTAATGACACCCAACGTATGCGCGGGGGTGGTTTCAGTATCCGAAACACGCGAAGCATTTACGTGAAAATAGAATAAAGCATAATAAAACAATACACAGAGAAGAATCCAGTAATTTTATGAATGTAAACCCATGGGAATGTGGTAAGCAATGCAATCAGTTGTGTTTGTGAGAACTTTTCTTACTGATTCATAATACTACCGCTATTGTTATTATGGGTAAATACAGTAAATATTTGTATAGACGTAACTGTATCAAGCCTAAAGATAGTTTAAGCTATTATGAGCATAGTTTAATTAACAATTAGCTGGTTTAAAATACATATTACGTCATTAATTAATGAAATGATGGCAAAGTTTGAACTTTTCGAGAGAGGCTGTAACAAGTTTTTACATTAACGGGTGGAATATTATATTTATTATTTTTTATACAGCATAATTATTACTGAAAATTCAGAGGAAATAATTTAATTAAATATTCTGTTTTCATAAAAAATCCTTGATTTTTTAACAGCTGTATGGCCCCGGTCCCTATTAGCGATAACGACTTCCAAAATCATAATTACCTACACATTCCCCGGGAACCATTTTAAAACGTTTAAGTTATAACATCCCTTATCGTTAATTATAATACTAATTAATACCGGCTTGGTATTTGTAATTAAAGCACTGCCGATTCCGTCTAGACATTACATCATTGTATATAGTTAATAATATGTATAGTTATTGTAACAGGTTTCTTTAAAGAAATGGCCATCTCTTTACACAATTGTTATAGCAGAAACTGAATAGCTAACAGAATATTTTTGTAGTGCAATTACAGCTGTAGACCTCATACTAAGTTTAAGTAAAATTTATGAAAAGAATAACAAATTTATAAAAAAAAAACAATTATTGTAATAATCTTTTGCAGCAAATTATACACTATGTTTGTGCTTAAAAGTACCTACATGAATTCCAAGCTGAATCGAGTTGATATAGAAGTAAGATCGCTTCTGAAATCTTGATATTATATGTATAGAAAAATCTTAAATTTGCAATGTAATAGAACTTCATAGTCTGACACATGCTGAATCCTAATAATTATATTTAACATTTAATAAATCTCGTAAATTTTCAGCTAAATGGTTTGGCTCAAAACACGGCTAGATCGTAAAATAGTTAATTACGCGCACACGCCGACTAGGCGGACATTGGCACACGAGTTCCAACGAATCGCGGTATTACCGTAAAATTAACAACATCCTGACGTCTCATAATTTATTATGATCTTGATTATCATATAATTCGGTGTACACTTATGTATAAGTTCTTTAAGGTATCTCAAAGTCTATAAATAGTCTTTATTTTTAATTAAAAACATACTAAACTTCATACTGCACTGTTCTATCATTGAAAACTGAATAATGCAGTAACATAACCCATAAGACTAAGGACATGTATACCTATTCACGTTCTAAATTGCCTATAAAACAGCATACGGCAATATAAACAGAAATAAAAGATACGTGATAGAAACAAAAAAGAAAACTTTAATGAATTTTGAAATAACAAATTCCGTATCAGAGAATAGTATTGCCATATATATCTTAAAACCCGTGCATAAACTTTTTAAACAGCGTAATGCGACCTCGTTGGCGCTCTAATGAGTGAAACGTGCCCAAACCGGGTAGTAGCGACGATATGCTTCTGATAAAGATGTGTTTACCTGTTCCTTCCGCGAATCTAGTGGAATGTTAACAGCTACAAAGTTAGTGGTGGCTATCCTAGGAGCTAGATAATAGTAGATACAACAAAGAAAGTGTGAAAGATAGACCTAGCCTAAATTATTGGATAAGCTTTCTTGGAGAAGCTTTAGAATAATTTCAATAATATTTCTTAAACTGAATAATACTACAGAGTATCTAACTGATGCCTTTCTTCTCCATTTTTGGCCAGTGATAGCAAAACACGCAATGGTAGAGCCCCAGGCATTTTTTTGCAAGCTGTCAGTCTACTAGAGCATATACATATAAATATTAATGATCGACAACTCAATCTTGACATAAACACCGAGGCTTCATTGCTTGTAATAAAAATTATATGAGACATAAAGCCAAAAAACAATAGAAATATTGTTTATCCACCATCCTACACACATTTATAAAACAAAGCACATAAATTAAATACAGAACTACATAAATATCGATCAATAAGCTTTAATATATACAGTATAAAACAAAGACGATCTCAGAACAAGTACATCGAGGTACTTGATTAAAATTGTAGATTATTGCGACGGTGGCTTCAATACCTTTTTTATTAAGAATATGGATAGGTAACCTCACATTACTTTATTAAGACTATAATTTATACTGCACCATTCTCCAATTGACGAAACAAGGGAATTCACGCAATTGATTGAGGCTCTGCCAATGTAACAATAAATGATAATAATTTATTTACACTGTCATTCGTCATACTCTTTTATTTAAGCTACGCATTGTATAGCGATGCTTTTGTGATTAGATTAAAGTCTGAAAATAAAAGTAAACATGTTTACGCCTGCTATAATGACATTCAGTCATTTGTGATTACTATAGAAAGGACAATGAAAAAATTCGTATGAAACCTACAATAGAATGAAAACAATCTATATTATTATGTAAGGTCTAAGTGAAGATGCTCTCTACATTTCTTAAATATGTACCTAAGTTCCATCTTCTGATATTATGGTTAGAAGTTCTGACTTCTGTGGAACCATATAGGTAGTCCATACCTTTTCAAGATGCTTTGTTAATTAAAAAAAATCGTTGGTGTTTTGTTTTCCATTTCTGAGAATTCATCATGTATTTAAACCTATATACTGTCAAAGGATAAATAACACTCATTGACAAAATTAAGCTTGTAAGTAATTGAAATCAGGTACAGACGACAGCACATCAAGTTACCACAATCTGTCAAATTTCTGCAATAGATTTTCAACCTTATTACAATGGAGGTAGGTTAATATTCGAATGGTAAAATTTGACAGATTGGTATACGTTGACCTGCCGTTGTCTGTACACTTTGACGGTAGGAAATTCAATATTTATAATATGAAACGTTTTTACGATTTTGCCAAGGTAGCTTCCGCCGAAGAGTGAAAAATATATTATTTGGCATGAGTAAAATAATTTTATTTATTAACGTTAAGTTTTCAGTTTTAGTGTTAGTTGCTTTGTAATATACCAGATAATTAAGACAAACTTAGAAATGTTTCGAAAACTTTGAGACAGCATACTCAAAATAGGTTTGTCATCTCCTTCCAAATTCATTTTCTGTTTCTATTCACTAACAAAAACAATACTGTTTAACATAAATATTCCATTATATTTACATTCTTATGTGAAGAGCACCTAACCCTAATGAGATAATCTTAACATTATCTAAATGCCTACTGATAAATTGTAAGTGCTTTAAGTAATCGTCAAGGTATTAGTTAAGTATTTACTGAGATCTGTTTATGTGTATGGGAATGTCCTTATACATATTAAAACAGTCTGAACAGTCTGAATAAATCATTTATTTGGTTGGACACTGTTTTCATCCTTCATAAGTAAATCTAAGAACCTTAAAAATGTATTTAGACATTATTAGCTTCTGCAAGCGGTTTCACCCGCATCCCGTAGGAACTACTCGGCGCACCCGGATAAAAAGTAGCCTATAGCCTTCCTTGATAAATGGGCTATCTAACACTGAGAGTTTTTTTCAAATCGGACTAGTAGTTCCTGAGATTAGCGCGTTCAAACAAACAAACTCTTCAGCTTTGTAATATTAGTATACAAGATTATGAGATGCTGCTTTATTGAAGTCATAAATAGATGAAAAGTAAAATTATGTTTTGGTTCTACATTATATGCAATAACTGTTTCCCAAGGTTCTATCCGCATCCAGATAGAACCACAGCCCGATCCCGGATAAAAATCGGTCCATGTCTATCTCAAGTACTAAACTATCTGTGTACCTTCATTATACGGCCGTTCCCAATAACCTGTCTATCTCTGGATTTGCTTACTAGAGATAGAATTTTGACATAAGTCCCATACAAGAATGTCAAATTCCTAGCTCTAGTAAGCAAATCCAGAGGTAAACAGAATATTGATTTCCGCAGTAAATCGGTTCATTAGTTTTGTAGTGAAATCGCAACAGACAGACAGACTTACTTTCATATTATAATATTATAGTTATGATCATAAACATTAGAAGGAAGGTAAGGATGTTAGTTTTTCCTACAAGTACGTATTCGAGGTTATTAGAGTTCAAATATATAGGTACTCTAAGTACAAATTACTGTCCCAGCATTAAGTGACGAAGGCTAACTTGCATCTGCAGTATAATTTAGGGGCGGGCCCACTTTGCATATAATAGAGGCTTACTTTTTCAAAGGCAAACAGGCTGACAACTCCAGCTGACAGTTACTTGTTGTTGCAACGCTTTATTTAGCAATAAAGTATTCTTCTATATAGGTATATACAAATAATAAACAGGTCAAAGAAAACATAAACTGTTAGGTATCATAATCGATAAAACACATAAAAAACATTACCCTCCTTTCTGTGGCAGTCGGGTAAAAAATACACAAACGCGACTCATGGATTATTTCAGATGTGCAAAGCTAAGTTACCACAAATACTCTTACAGGCAGAATTTAAATGACAATTCATTTCTAGCGAAATAGATAAGAATAAGTGCCAATATATATCAATTTGCCTATTACTAACACTAAAACTTCCTGTACATGCGTAAGTGTATGATGTACCGAATAAAACGAATACCTATGTATGTACTAACATTTCCTATGAGCAATACTGTACCTATTGGTAAGCACACGTACCTGCATTCGCTTAGTGAATGGTCACAGCAATTTCTATGAAAGCACTGCCTTAAATTGTCTTAGTCATGCATTACCACACCTTTGGGGCTTTTCTGTGAACCTCGAGGTCAAGAACTGCATCGATTTAATCTTGGCAATTTTTACGAGTGTTAGACATGATAAGAAGGTGTAAATTCGATGCAGTCATGATTTCATGTCTTTAAGCACACTTTATTAGATTCATGAACTGTAATGTACAGACACCAAATCAAGTTACCGCAATCTGAAAAAATTCTGCAATAGATTTTCAACCTTATCACAATAGTGGAGGTTACTGTTCGATTGGTAAAATTTTACATAGGTATTCGGGTAGCGTGATCTGTCTGTACTGGTGATAAAGTGAAGACAACTTTTTTTTTCAATTCATATTATCTTCTGAAAATGGTTTCACCCATTTCCTGACAGTAATACCTCCCGCACCCGATTAAAAGTAGCGTTTATATTGTTCTGATGTACCTANGACGGTAGGAAATTCAATATTTATAATATGAAACGTTTTTACGATTTTGCCAAGGTAGCTTCCGCCGAAGAGTGAAAAATATATTATTTGGCATGAGTAAAATAATTTTATTTATTAACGTTAAGTTTTCAGTTTTAGTGTTAGTTGCTTTGTAATATACCAGATAATTAAGACAAACTTAGAAATGTTTCGAAAACTTTGAGACAGCATACTCAAAATAGGTTTGTCATCTCCTTCCAAATTCATTTTCTGTTTCTATTCACTAACAAAAACAATACTGTTTAACATAAATATTCCATTATATTTACATTCTTATGTGAAGAGCACCTAACCCTAATGAGATAATCTTAACATTATCTAAATGCCTACTGATAAATTGTAAGTGCTTTAAGTAATCGTCAAGGTATTAGTTAAGTATTTACTGAGATCTGTTTATGTGTATGGGAATGTCCTTATACATATTAAAACAGTCTGAACAGTCTGAATAAATCATTTATTTGGTTGGACACTGTTTTCATCCTTCATAAGTAAATCTAAGAACCTTAAAAATGTATTTAGACATTATTAGCTTCTGCAAGCGGTTTCACCCGCATCCCGTAGGAACTACTCGGCGCACCCGGATAAAAAGTAGCCTATAGCCTTCCTTGATAAATGGGCTATCTAACACTGAGAGTTTTTTTCAAATCGGACTAGTAGTTCCTGAGATTAGCGCGTTCAAACAAACAAACTCTTCAGCTTTGTAATATTAGTATACAAGATTATGAGATGCTGCTTTATTGAAGTCATAAATAGATGAAAAGTAAAATTATGTTTTGGTTCTACATTATATGCAATAACTGTTTCCCAAGGTTCTATCCGCATCCAGATAGAACCACAGCCCGATCCCGGATAAAAATCGGTCCATGTCTATCTCAAGTACTAAACTATCTGTGTACCTTCATTATACGGCCGTTCCCAATAACCTGTCTATCTCTGGATTTGCTTACTAGAGATAGAATTTTGACATAAGTCCCATACAAGAATGTCAAATTCCTAGCTCTAGTAAGCAAATCCAGAGGTAAACAGAATATTGATTTCCGCAGTAAATCGGTTCATTAGTTTTGTAGTGAAATCGCAACAGACAGACAGACTTACTTTCATATTATAATATTATAGTTATGATCATAAACATTAGAAGGAAGGTAAGGATGTTAGTTTTTCCTACAAGTACGTATTCGAGGTTATTAGAGTTCAAATATATAGGTACTCTAAGTACAAATTACTGTCCCAGCATTAAGTGACGAAGGCTAACTTGCATCTGCAGTATAATTTAGGGGCGGGCCCACTTTGCATATAATAGAGGCTTACTTTTTCAAAGGCAAACAGGCTGACAACTCCAGCTGACAGTTACTTGTTGTTGCAACGCTTTATTTAGCAATAAAGTATTCTTCTATATAGGTATATACAAATAATAAACAGGTCAAAGAAAACATAAACTGTTAGGTATCATAATCGATAAAACACATAAAAAACATTACCCTCCTTTCTGTGGCAGTCGGGTAAAAAATACACAAACGCGACTCATGGATTATTTCAGATGTGCAAAGCTAAGTTACCACAAATACTCTTACAGGCAGAATTTAAATGACAATTCATTTCTAGCGAAATAGATAAGAATAAGTGCCAATATATATCAATTTGCCTATTACTAACACTAAAACTTCCTGTACATGCGTAAGTGTATGATGTACCGAATAAAACGAATACCTATGTATGTACTAACATTTCCTATGAGCAATACTGTACCTATTGGTAAGCACACGTACCTGCATTCGCTTAGTGAATGGTCACAGCAATTTCTATGAAAGCACTGCCTTAAATTGTCTTAGTCATGCATTACCACACCTTTGGGGCTTTTCTGTGAACCTCGAGGTCAAGAACTGCATCGATTTAATCTTGGCAATTTTTACGAGTGTTAGACATGATAAGAAGGTGTAAATTCGATGCAGTCATGATTTCATGTCTTTAAGCACACTTTATTAGATTCATGAACTGTAATGTACAGACACCAAATCAAGTTACCGCAATCTGAAAAAATTCTGCAATAGATTTTCAACCTTATCACAATAGTGGAGGTTACTGTTCGATTGGTAAAATTTTACATAGGTATTCGGGTAGCGTGATCTGTCTGTACTGGTGATAAAGTGAAGACAACTTTTTTTTTCAATTCATATTATCTTCTGAAAATGGTTTCACCCATTTCCTGACAGTAATACCTCCCGCACCCGATTAAAAGTAGCGTTTATATTGTTCTGATGTACCTATGTATAAACTATAAATAAAAATCAATTTTTCGACACTTTCTATGAGTCTTATGTTAAAAAACTATCGTTCGTAAGGAAAACGATGTTTTTCTTGTTCATAGAAACCTGGTACGCTGAATTTATTTCAGTGATCTATAACATTTTCCTATGCTGGTGTGACGTTAACCTGTCATATTTGTTTTTCTGAGAACTCAAGAGCTGGCGTTACCTAGTAAAGAAACTAACAAACAACCAAGTAATTCTTGTGTGTGATAAGAAATCCAAGATAAAGTTTATTGCTAGACGTTTATGCATTTTGTGCGGTTCTACAAATAATATTGATTTAAGCAAAAAGTTGTGGGTCATTTGAATATTGACACTCAGTCTTACCAAGGGGTAGGGTTGCCCGGTTAACTGGGTTCAGGAGGTTAGATCACTCCATGTTAATAGGTTTTCCGCAGACGGAATCTATAAAATCTGCTGTCATTCATTTGAAAGTTATTTTGGTCTGTCAAAGAACAAAGTCAAAGAATTTTCTTTTTCAATTCAACGGCACCCCTAAACTCCATCAAACTTGGTTGCTCATAGAGTCATTGCTCCATCGATAAATAAATGAATCAGTTGAGGACAGTACATGGGAAAATAATTATAATGACACTTGATGGTTGAAATAGGTCGTTTTAATCAATTAATTTTTATTTATAGGCTTCAGGTAATTTATTCGAAAAATAATAACACAGGTTCATCAGAAGTGAATTAATAATACTACAGTGAAATAAATAGTCGCACTTTTTATACCTACTCGTTAAAATATGGTAAAAAACTTATAAGAAACTTGGAAGCAAGTTTTTTTCACATCGTTTTTTTTTTTGTGGGAACTTCTCCGTGAACCTCCATATAACGTGTCCTATTCCTTCCTCGATAAATTGGCTATTTAACTCCTGAGATTAGCGCGTTCAAGCAAACAAACAAACACTTCAGCTTTATGTGAGTGATCATCTCAGGACATCATCATGATGAAAGAAAGGTTTCGCTTAGTAACTGTTAGCTGTGCTATTAGTATATAAATAAAATAATAACTATTAAAGTGTTCAAGCAAAACTTACGTGTTCTTCAGGCTAAACAAACAGGTTACGATAACAGACAATTATATTTTTGAATAAATATTAATTACAATTTAAATAATTATCCTGATAGCGTTTACAGGTAGGTATGAACAGCCTATAATAATGATTCCAATTATAGATTACCTGTCAGTTATTTCCTATACCTCAACAAAAAATATGTATACTGATTTTATGTTATGTCTATAAATATATTATCAATGATATTTCATAGATTAATAAAATTATCGCTTCAAAGACATAAAGAACAAGTGAGGAGACCTATGAATTTTGTATAAAAACTATACGTTATACCTACTAATATAATACTTTATAGTACTTAATAGATATAATAAAGAGGAAAAATTTTTTTTGTTTGTTTGTACCCCAAATTCTCCGGAACTACTGGACCGATTTAAAAACTTTCACTGTTATAAGTAGATTAACCCCGAGTAACATAGGCTATATTTTGACCAGGTACGGGAAGCAGTCCCGCCGGAGCGCGGGTAAAACTGAAGGAAAACACCTAGTAAATAATAAATACAGCCAAAAAATACAAAATTCCAATCCAAATAAAACGGGTATTTATCAAAATTATTCGGAATTATATCTTATCTGTAATGCTAATCATTATGTATTGTATTTACGTGGTGATAACAATAATCTAGCATAATAATACAGACTAGATAGGCACGATTTACAAAAAGAAAAATCACTAGAACCTTATTTTACATTCTCTATACTTAGCCTGGTATAAAAAATAACATTGCCTATAGTTTCCAGGCCTCTACACTAGGCCAAAAAAAATGTAAAGGGACAGTCCTTCTAGTCTTAAAGCTAATTAAAGAAAATTATTGTGTTGCAAACTATATTTTTGATGGAATTCCAAATAAAATACTATGTAATAGATACAGGTTTTATTCTAATGCTGTAGTATTTCAGTAATTAAACTCGCAATTAATTCCGTGCCTACGTCAATGCCTGAAAAGGAAAACCCTAAGCTATTTCTATGAATGCATTTACTATCAGAAAAAAACGCTTGTGAAGGCCAAGGAATAAATTGGTTTCAAGAAATTATAATGGCCGCGTCTTGAGAAAAAATATAATGTATTTGATTTTTTAGAATTTTGAAAATCGAACCCCTATCTACAAAATCTGAGGGTTGGTAACATTTGTTGTATTACCCATTTTTTGTTTGTATGTAAATTTTTATTTTTTTCCGCTTTCGCAACGTATGAATATTTTTTTGGTAAAGTTCTAAAACAACTAAATAATGTAATGCATATTATCTTCAGCTATCTCATGTCATGTTATAATTAAACTAGGTAATAACAATGAGAACTGCTCGAGAGTTAATTTAAAAACTTTCTACGCCAACCGCGTGACGGTTTCATAAGCAAATAGCTATTATCCAATGCTTAAATTAAAATATTTTATATAATTATGAACTAGATGTGCAAAATTTCAAAAATATATTTACCGGTATGATATTATCTGCAAATTTTGCACTACACATAAATCCAAAGAGCCCACTAAAATTCCGAATAATATTTTTTGTTAACACACAACAACACTTTAATTCAAATAAAATAAACATGCACCCGCGGAAATATTCAGATCGAAATTACGAATTATAATCAATTTTCGCGCCACGCGCCTGCGATGTAGCGTGCGTTCAACAACAACACTTTCCATAGACTAATTTATTTTTCCACCGGCTATATACAATCCGGCCAAGACAAATACCTGTGAGCCGCGAACAAACTTGTTACAATTATTTACTTTTACAGATAGTTGCGTAACTATGCGTATGATTACTTGATTTGTTGCCGTTAGGAGCCATTGTTTTTTTTAATTAATTTCTTCATGTTGTGAGAGTTTTCAGTAACAGATAAGGTGGGTCAGGACTAGGATCAATTCTTTTCCTTACAGCCTCTTGATTTGATTGTATAGTTCACTAAAATATTAAAAGCAAATACATAACTACACTAATAAGAACAATTCTGTTTTTCTTAAACTTGACAACATTCTGCCGAAATATAATTATAGTCGATATAAAATAATAAACTAAATAATTAAAAAATACTTACACGCTAGACCTATCATTGTATCTATTTGTACCTTTAACATAATTACGAGCAATGTTGCAGAATTGAGAAACTCAGAAAATAGTCTAAAATGTCTGTATGTGTACGAATGTGGGATGTAGGTAAATAGACGATAGATAGGTATGAATAGTGACCAATAAAAAATATACTTTAATAATGTCTCTTAGAAACTTCTGTACCTATGCAGAGAAAGACACCGCGCTTCTCATACGGGGCGGCAAAATCATTAGAATTGAGTTAAGAATGCCGATATAATCAATCTGCAGTTATTATACTCTCTCTCCAGTATTGAATCAAAATCCCAATACAACTGTAGATGCATAACATGTATTGTTCCCTGGGAATGCCAGTAATATCACAGGTATGTGCATACCAATAAATAACAATTTTCAATATAAAGCGGATACTTAAAATGCTGTACAGCCTATCGTTTAGACACCCACATCGCTCCTGGGTGAGCAGAATTTCAATCAAAAATAGTTCTTCAATTCTTCTCACGTTGTAAGAGAAAAGGGCGTTATTGTTGCGCCATTTTTGGAATTATCAACTATTGCACCAATGGCTGCTGCATTGTTATCGTATGATATGAATCATGTAAGTGATGGCTTTATCTGAAGAGAAGATAAACCAGTTAGTCCGACGTCTGAAGGAGCTTGTCAGATAACTCTGACGGACAGTTGAAAATTCCATTGATAAGTTTCGTCATGGATTCGAGTAATGAAATTCCTGTTTTTCCTATGGGTAGCTAGGTGTAAGTAAGTTCTACTAATATTAACTACAAAAGTATAGGTCCATAAAATAGAAAAAAAAGAATTTTCGAAATTCTTCCACAATACGAATAATGATAGTCCAGAGATTTTACTCAAGTATCAGGAATTCGAAAGCTTTATAACAAGGTTTCTTTTGGTTGGTTTGTGTCATGAGCATCTCGACGGAAACAACCAGAAATAACGCATTTTCGAAAAGGTATCGTCACTTTCACTCTATCATACATATAGCATGTGGGACAGTCCCACTGGGACTATGATCTAAGAATAGACGACAGCAGGTGGACCTACCGGAATCTATCAAATTTTAAAAAATTTTTCAACTACAATAGTTGAAAAGATTGTAAAATTTGATAGATTTAGCTAAAGTTGAAAATTTATTGAAGAAATTTGAAAGATTGGTTTATGTGTGATGTGTATGTAAATATTTAGATCATATAACATGTGTGACTTCATAGTCTTTGACTTTGTTCAATCAGTAAAATAGCTGAAGTCGTTATTTGGGTACCGGGATTTGTCAACAGTGAAATTCGTTTCATAGAAATACAAATGTTTAGCACCATGGCAGTTTTGTTGAGAAAACAGCGCTATTCACGTCAATTTTTCTAAGAAATCGCGTGCGTCAAATAGTATACAATATATCCGCTAATATTGTGACGTCAAACACGACCCTCCCAGCAGTAATTATGAAAATGCAATGTGCACTTTCGCTTAGGTATATCCTAAGTACAGATGACAGCAGATCACGCTACCCGAATCTGTCAAATTTTACCGATCGAACATGAACCTTCTATTATTGTGATAAAGTTGAAAATATATGCAGAAATTTTACAGATTGTAATAACTTGATGTACTGTCGTGTGTACCTTATAGTTTTGAATTACCATCATTTCTTTCTTCATACATTTATATAAATTAAATATTTTTATAATGGTGGCCTCCAATTTCGCGAGGGTCCATACTAACAGTGGTAAGGGCTTCAAAGACTGAAACCTTGAAATACGTACTCTGACCTACCTAGAGTTCCAAGATAGAGCCTCTTGAGATGTTGGAACAGGTAGGTGCTAGGTGCTTTTAATACGTGAGTATTAAGTTTTAAGTAAAACTTTCCAATTAAGTGCGAGGGTGAGTGCCAAGTGCATAAATTCCTTACTTTCCTCTATGACTCAAATCCAATAAATGCACCGCTATCTATGATACAAAAAAATGACAAACAATTATTATTTCTTAGCAAAAATTTTAATTCCCTCGTCAAAATTGCGTAATGCCCCATCGATAAATATATATTATTGGAATATTAATGCAAATTAAATAATTAATTATTTAAAAAAAAAATTAAAAGTCTGTCGCAAAAAAAGTTTTAATTTTAGATTATTTTTTTCCCAATCATTTTGTAGATATTTTTTTTGTGATAGATCATTTTTTTAAAAGAACACCCGATGCTAGGTTACTAATGTATACTCTAAGCCCGATGCACCACAACATTCTTTATTACCCGGCTGCCAAAAAGCAGTTCCACAATTTTCCGCCGGACTTGAGTCATGGCGCGAACTCTATTACAAGCGCTAGATAGTGATGTGCTTCTTATTGTGCATGGTAGCTTTTTTCTACCACATTCCGTCAAACGAGAATATCAAACCCATCAGCTGGTCTATATAGCTATAGTCTATAGTATATCTACTCTATGGTGTGACATCATGGTTCTGTCATGTCATTTGTGAGTTTTGTTCGATTGGCCGTCATTGGGATTTACGACGAATTTCGTCCTTTTGTGATGAACTAGAACATTCGCAAAAATTGATTTTTTATTTACACATACTCAAAACAGTAAATATGTATTAAATTCTAGGAGTCAGAAAGTAATAGTGAGTGCATCAATCGCCCTGAATCCCACAGAGAATAGTTCACTGTAATCACGTCGTATGTACTGAATAACATTGGCCTCAAGAACTGTGATGGAAACTTACTTCACCGCGACCTCTAGGCGGAAAGAATCAGCTGAGGAGGGCTACAAATGATACATTCAGCGGCGAAACTTTTGTGAATCACGGCGAAGAGGTAAGGTCATCGTCGACAGACGGGTTTTATGTGCGCGTGACGGTGACATGAGCACAAACAACAAGCGGCGCGGAGCTAGCAGTTCCAGTTGTTCTGTCCCCGGGGTGCCCGCACTGGTGAACGCGCCGAACGCCATGTCCGCCGACCTCGCCTCGCTGTTCGAGTGCCCCGTGTGCTTCGACTATGTGTTGCCGCCGATCCTGCAGTGCCAGAGCGGGCACCTGGTGTGCTCTAGCTGTCGCCCCAAGCTGTCCTGCTGCCCGACGTGCCGCGGCCCGCTCGGCAACATACGCAACCTCGCCATGGAGAAAGTCGCCAGCAATGTTATGTTCCCCTGTAAACACTCCAACACTGGCTGTACCGTAACCCTTGTGCACACCGAGAAGGCTGAGCATGAAGAAGCTTGCGAGTTCAGGCCGTACTCATGCCCCTGCCCCGGTGCCTCATGCAAGTGGCAAGGAGGCCTCGACCAAGTGATGCCACACCTAATGATGTCACATAAAAGCATAACTACTCTCCAGGGTGAAGATATTGTGTTCCTAGCAACCGACATTAACCTTCCTGGAGCTGTGGATTGGGTTATGATGCAGTCATGTTTTAATCACCATTTTATGTTAGTCCTTGAAAAACAAGAAAAGTTTGATGGACATCAACAATTCTTTGCCATTGTGCAACTTATAGGATCTCGAAAAGAAGCAGAAAACTTTGCTTATAGACTTGAATTGAATGGGCACCGCAGAAGGCTCACTTGGGAGGCAATGCCGCGCTCCATTCACGAAGGAGTTTCTTCTGCAATCATGAATTCGGATTGCCTTGTGTTTGACACATCTCTTGCACAATTGTTTGCGGATAATGGAAACCTCGGTATTAATGTCACAATATCTATTGCCTAATCTTTACCACATTGTTATTATTTATAGCACAGTAAAATAACCTGAGCAGCTTTCATTGGCTGTTGATAATAATGTAATTATATTCATGTCAATGGAGTTTTAACCACAATACTATAGTTATATATACATATTATAGTAAAGACAAGTAAATCCATATTTTTGTTACAGTTTGTGGTGTTTGAGATGTAATTTTGACTTGACATGTTTTGTATTGAATTTATGGAATAATCAACATCAAAGTAAGCCAAAAAATAATGTTTTCTTTTTATTCTCATTACTTTGTAAATGTGTGTTCAACTTTAGAGTTTAAGTAGCAGAAAGATTTAAATTCTCAGAGTGAATAATAAAATATTCACTTTAGAATTGCCTTGTCAGCATAGTTATAAAGCAATTATGACCTCTCGCATGAGAAAGTGATTATTTTATTCCAAACATTGAACAAATTTGTACTAACATATTATTATAATAATCATTTGTATATAGGAACATAAATAATTTATGTTAGGAATGAGTGATGTTGCTTTGTGGAGTGCTAGCTTCAACTGAGTTTGTAAGGTCACACGCTGACGCCCAAGGCACTTATCAGATATGCAAAACATACCTTCAGATAACTTGCATGTTTATCACCTAAATCTATTGTGTAGGTAGCAGCATTGAGATGCATTTGCGCAAACTGTCTGGCGCCCACGACTACTGCTAACACAGATTTTAAAGTCAACTTAGCAAATGTGTGTAAAGTTTTTAACACCAAATTTCTTAAGAGTGTGTCAATATTACCATTTTGAACTTGCAAATGTTAATACCAAGGATAAATATGTTAAGTGTAAAGCATTCAATAACTGTTGCACTTGACAATTATTTTGATTATAAAGTGATAAACAAATAATATATATTTTATCTAGTAAGATATCAACTGTCTTACAACAAGCATTTAAGAAATCAGTTTATTCAAAATATCTTGGTATTATATTTTATATCTGATGTTAAATTAATTTTCTGCCAGTACTTGACTATCTTATGAAGTAGGTGTATACAATAGTTAGTGCACTTGGGGTTGAACTGTTTCACTAAACAATTGAGAGACTCATCACACCATTTATTTGATTTTATATTCATAAGTTGTATTTAGTATACTTTATTCAGTACTCACAATGGCGAGCAAATAAATAGCACACCCTTGATAGTGTAAGTTTTTCAGGGTTTTTAAAATGAATGTGCAACTTGAAAATTAATAGAAAGGAGTATTGGGTTTGTGACGTCAGATTGCTATGCCGATGAAAGATTACATTCCAAACCTAGGATGCTTTGGAATACTCTTTGAGGACTTGCCAAGTGTCTGCTGAAACTTCAGGGAAAGCTTAGAAAATCGACGGCTACTTAATTGCTCTCCACTGTAGGGAGCTTTGCCTTAAGTTTGTTTTCTGAGAACAATAGCTCAAGATTACCAGAAATATATTGTTTTCTACGTCGTGACTGTTATGGTTAATGAATATTTTAGAAAACTGTAATTCGTTAGTGTTAGCTTCATTTATTTATACCAACCGTTACTTAATTGTGTAGTTTTAATTGCCTCATCTATATCAGTTCGCACGTGTTTACGCTGAGCGACGTAGGCCGTAACTTTATTATTTAAATCTCTTCTATATCTTAAGAATAAACTGATAAAGTTTTATGAAAAATTCTAGTTGAAATAAATTTTGTAATGTATGCTGTAGTTTTGATTTCATACCTATTGTTGTATATGTATGACATTAGTCTAGTGCTAGTGCTTCATGTCATATAGTATGAAAACTTTCATTATATCAAGAGAAGGTTAAATAAAGCAATAAAGGTTGTTAATACTTCCATCATGCCATTTATTACTTCAACTGGGACACATTAAACTATATTTTAAATAAATTAACAAGAACAAATCAATTATCGACTTACAACTTTAGCACCAACCAATTTGGTTTAAGATCTAAGATTCAACAGTTATTGAACACCAACTAGGTTGGTTTCCCGGTGTTTTGTGGTTGCATCGGTGAAGGCAATAGGCAGCCTGTGGTTGGCGAGTCATTGTCATCTAGTATAGAGGTCGACTTTTCTGGACTGTTAAAAGTATATTTTCCTGTATCTACTGGACTGAAGGGGTCTTGTCCTCTATGTATAACTTCAAACGGATCAGCTTCATGCTTTCTTTGATCGACGAAGCTAAATTCGTCGAAGGAATCTAAAGCTGGTTCGTATCCTCTTGAAGTTTGTGGTGCGAAAGGGTCGAAGGTTTTCTTCTGTGGCTCTGGACTGAACGGGTCCTTAGGCTCGGACTTCGGTGCTTCCTCAGCTATGCTATTGTCGCCACTGAAGTCTGACAAATCGATGTCGTAGTTTATATTGCTCAATCCTGGAGGCAGTTGATCTGTTCCAAAGTCATCTGGGGTCATCAGTTCGTCGATAGATCTTGAATCGAAGGGCGTGAAGCCCAAAGGCGATGGAGTTAGAAGTTCTAACGAATTAGTTTGTTTCAAATCCCATGTTTGGTCGAGGTTCTGTGGTGATTTTGACGGGGATTGCCTTTCGATGACTTCGAAGCCGAGGATGTTTAGTTTTGGCTCGTTTTCTGAGGGTTGTATGGTGATGTTGGGTTCTTTGGAGACCGTTGGAATTGGCTGTGGCGCTTGTTCTGGTTTCTGTTCTGTTGTCTGTGGGTGTTCCCGTGGGGTGTCGAGGTCTATAAGTGGTGCTGTAGTTATCTCCTTGAACTTGCCGATGCGCGGGAGCTCGCGCCGTGGTTTTATCTCTAATGGCGTCTTTGCGAGGACATCTTGAACTTTTTTGGAAATCTGTTCCTGTAATAGAGATGTTATCATGTTATTTCTGTATCGATAATAAATAAAATTGTAGTATCTACCGAATATGGAACCACGACCAAAACGAATGTGGAAAGAGCATCAAAATAAAACAAACAGTCAAGTTACTTTTATAATATTAATCATACATTTTGTCGGTAACGTCATGGAAAATAGCTAGTCACAATTATATGGAACAGTGAATTTATTTCACATTTGTTTAAATAGGTAAAGGGGATTCCGTTAGGTATTGGAAATTATTGTCGATATAATTTTCCTTGTTGGTAGTTGACAGGAAACAAATTATTATTTATCAAACATATTTATATTAAACGAAGATTTGAAATTACAAATTAAATGGCACATGGATTGCAATATCTTTCAGGGGGGTAATTTTTTTCTGTACTAAATAAACATTTTAACCATCTCAATAGAGCGTATTTGGCGTTGCTTAACTCCCATGCTGATACCGCCCCTAGTGATATTTCTTATTAATTGACAGGTAGACGCTGTATTCGCTTTGATAGGATCCACTTTTTCTCGGCCCTTTAGCACCCTTTGATACGTAGCCTAAGTTTCGGAGCCGCCATTAAGTTAGACGCGGGCTACTCAGTATATAGCAGTGGTATAAGGTAATTACCTCGAAGCTGAGCGCGTTGGCAGCGAGCTGGTCGGCGCGCGAGTGCAGCTCCCGCGCGCGCGACAGCAGCCCGCTGGCGAGGCCGCGCTGCTCGTCCGCCTCGCGCACCGCGCCGCACAGCGACAGTGCTGCCGCCTGGAGAAGAAATCTTCATGAAAATCTGCATAGCCGGGTGAATCTCCAAAATATATTTTTTAATTTAAATCATTATCCTCAACACTAGTTTTTTTCAAAAATGTGTATTGTACAAAAACACTCAAAAATAATATTTTCTCGAGAAAATAGATTTTTTAAGTATTTTTGTACTATACAGTATTTGAATAATATTTTCTCTTTCTCTCTCTTTTGAGATTTATCCAGATCCATCTTTATAAAAAAAATACACAGCTAAATTAAATACACAATTTTTTTTCACATATTTACCCAAGAACTGCCACCGATGGACGCGGGCATAGCCATGTAGCAGTCGAACTCCTTCTTATCCATATTCAGAGACTCAGCCGTCAAATTCTCTATGAACGACACTGCACAACACTGGAAACAAAACAAACAATTAGGGGTACGTTTTTTGTTTTTAAAAGTCCATCAATAATAACAAAGATAACGAGTATTAGGGTCGATTTATACTAGCGCAGAGTCGAAGCGCATCGAAGCGTCTATCCAAAACTGAACATAATAAATTCAACCTTAACTCCACAGCGTAATGCACACATTACTTCGGAGAATTTAAAAAGACGCGCGCATTCGTCGGAATTCGCGCGTCTGCGCGCGAATAACGCTGATTGGTGCGCGCGCATTCTCGTGTATCCACGCGCGCAATAGCGAACCAACGCGTCATGAGTCGGAAATTGGCCTGCGTCGCCGGTGTTAATCACAATGGACTCGGACGAAAAATTCGCGCATTCGTGCGAATACGCGCGCATTCGTGCGGCTTCGCTTTAGTTGCAAAAAATTTGACGCTTCGATGCGCTTCGACTCTGCGCTAGTATAAATCGACCCTTAAAGTTCAGGAGTGGGGGGTCCTGAAGTCACATCTAGGCAAAAATCGTAGGCGTGACGTCACGCGCAATTTCAACGGTCTAGAGCTCCATAATTATTCCTTTAGTTAGATGAAAAACGAAAAAATACGTATACAATATTTTTATCTACAATATTTTATCTAAAAGACGGACTAATTAGATATTTTTAGTCGTCATGCCTATTAGGAATAATGAGTGAATACGTACAAGATTGGTGAAGTAGTACCCTCCCTCGCCGGTCATGAGTCGCTGCGCGTTACAGAAGCGCGTCACAAAGTTTATGTTGCTCACCAGCCGCGGCGGGTTCGCTTTCAGCACCTACGGGAATGTTAATAAATTATTTATTATTTTTATTTACCTTTGCTCTAAGTATGAAATGTTTCGTGGAAGAATATTGAGTGTGATTACCGAAATATGACTCGCGATCATGACGTCATAAATCGACGGCAAACAGTCGGTTCGTTCCGAAATATTGCCGATGCATGAGGAGGTCAGATAGGCAATCGCTTCACGTAAAATACTGATACTCAGTTGCTTGGTTACACTGCAGACCGACCTTAATATAGTTAAGAAAAAGGCAAGGCAGATCAGTCAATCAATCACAACAAGTGAGAGCCTATGCATAACGTCATCAAAAAGTGACAAAGCCAGTATGATGCGTACAGTGAATATGAGCGCGGGCAGTAGATCGTCAGCGGAAGCGGGCTGTCCGCACAGGCGCAGCACGTGCCGGCAGCAGCGCCGCACCCGCGCCAGCTTGCCGCCCGGAGACATCGCGCTGTCCATGCCCAGCAGCTCTGACGGGGAAGCATTTCATCATCAGTATTTAGGATTTGCAGTAATAGCCTAAAACGTCCCAAATATCGCTCGGCGCTGTTCCTGTCGAGCTTGCACTCCAGGTGCCTCTCGCCCACCCAGCCCAGCTGCTGTATAGAGACACTCACCACTGATAGCCTTGTAGAGCAGCTGGCGACACTCGGCGCTGTTCCTGTCGAGCTTGCACTCCAGGTGCCTCTCACCCACCCAGCCCAGCTGCTGTATAGAGACACTCACCACTGATAGCCTTGTAGAGCAGCTGGCGACACTCGGCGCTGTTCCTGTCGAGCTTGCACTCCAGGTGCCTCTCACCCACCCAGCCCAACTGCTGGATACGCTCAGACATAGCGCGGTCCAGACGCTCATCTTCCGTCCCACTGGGGGAGAATACTACTGACGGCAACCTAGAAGACGAAGAGGTTAATCAAATGGGATGAATAGGGGTCGAAAATAAATGTTTAAGGTTTTACTAGACCTATCCATCGACCGTCGATCAAAGCCATTGGTCACTGATACAATTGATCGACATCACCAATCTATTTTAGCATTGATTCAGTGACATAGATCGACAGTCGATCGACTGGTCCGGTAACACCATTATGTGACAGTTGGGGGATACCAAAAGTCAGAAATTATTGCGCAACTTTCGTGGCTACAACTGCAAATTTCTCAATGTTACATGGCCGCTCAATGATAAACACGAACAAGCTAAATTGAACACAAGGTCCCACATCTGAACGACCTATTTGACCAGTGGAGCAGTAAGCATTCACAAGCTAAGGTTCTTTATGCACACATTGGCAACATCTTGAAGATAGTGCTGTACTACAGAATAAAGATGTACCAGTAATGAAGCTAAGCCTTGTCAAAATGATGACGTAAGCACCCTCGAAGCCGTAGGGTTGTCATTTGGCACTGACTTAAATGTCTGTCAAACTTTAGGTCCTAATTTGACCAAATGCTGGCGCGGTAGCTCTTGTTGCGACAGTCAGTACTGACAGCACTGGTAAAGGTACATAAATGCTCGTCAACGCGCATGCGCGAGTGAGTGTGACGTTACGAACTTTAGTAGGTAGATTCCCAACTGTTCTACATATATTTAAACTGTTGTACTCACTCGTGCAAGTAAGTCATGGCGTGTTTCTCCACGAAGTCCATGAGCAGCTCCTTAGTGTCAGAGTCTACGTTCGCGAAGTGAGATGACGTGTCCATGTGCTTCATGAAGCGCTGTTGACAATGAACAGGAAACTAATATTTAAAAAATCGGTGAGATTCATTGATGAAAGGAAAAGATGATAGATAAATCTGGACAGATTTTCTGGTATTTTTTAGCAATTCAATTAGTTGATCATTTTTTTTCCTATAAAAAGTTCTAGAGTGATATAGTACGGGTCTAATCTTAAAAATCAACTATTTCTCAAAAATGCAATTTTTGTAATACAGGAATATTTTCAACTGTGATGCAATCAAATTAGCTGTTTTCCCGCGGTTTCAGCCGCGTCTCGGATAAAATGTAGCCTATGTTACGCGGGAATAGTCTAGTTTCCCAACAGCGAAAAATTATATACAAGTCGGTAAAGTGGTTTCGGAGCCTTTAGGACACACAAAAATAATCCTCTTTGTTTTATTTGTATAGATTAATCAAATAATCATCCACACCTGATACTGCCTCTGCACCCTCTCCGAGAGCTCATCGACGGTCATAACATTGGCGCACTTGATGACGTCAGTGATGAAGCTGTGCACGAACACCCGCGAGTCCCGGTCCACCGCCGGCCCGAGCTGCGGGAACCGCACTCGGAACTCGCACTTCATGCCTTCGTTCACTTGGCCCGGGATCTTGAACTCTGGAGGACGTTTCTCTGCTGTGTCGTGGTCATCTAGGGGTTTGAGATCATTATTGTAGAATGAACGGCGAATAGCCTTCGTAAAGTGTAACGGGCTATGATGAACTGTAGGCATGGGCGTTTTTGGATTTTTTCGCAAACCGATACAAATCCGATTTCAGATTTTGAAAACGATTTCACAAACCGATTTTAGAAATCGATTTCAGTAGCGGATGTCAGAGCGTAGTTACTAGTTATAGTATGTTATACGACAAACGCCAAATATTGTCGGATGTGATCTTTTTAAATGAGCACCTAAGTTACCCGTAGTCGACTTATAAGAAATATTTTGATTGCAATATTTACACACTGCGAGCACATTGTCCTTTTTTTGGAAATGCGTCCATATTTCGCTTGGTTTGCGAGACATTGAAAAAACCTACTAACTACCTAAAACTATTGAACCTACTAACTATTAAAATTATATTTACACTAATTGTTTATATTTACACTAATTGTTTGTATTTAACACTAATTGTTTGTATTTACACTAATTGTTTGTATTTACACTTAAAAAATCAAAAGTTTTTAAATCACAACAATAAAACTTTAAACTTTTACGTGCTTTTACGAAGAAATTATGCGCGCACCTCACCGCAGGTGTCACCAAGGTCACTGTTTAAATATTATATCTATGTAGAACAGTTGGAAAGCTACCTACTAACGTTCGTAACGTCACACTCACACACATGCGCATTGACGAGCATTTATGTACCTTTACTAGTGCTGTCAGTCAGTGCTGGCTAAAGTGAATACCTATCAATCAAATTTAACGAAACTCTCCAAACATGAATAATAGTAATTATTTGCAATTTCCAAATAAATATTAAGTAGTTGCAATTAGAATTAGATCCTATTACGTCAACTTCTAGTTTTAATTTTTCTATTCAATA